>CAKALU010059657.1:0-26829 GCA_916700995.1 Hozukius guyotensis
CTTGTTTTGCATGACCAACACTCAAAAACGATATACAATATAAAGATGTTCGATTTACCATTTATGACCAAGAAAATCTCCACACTTGAGAAGCTTCTGCTTGAAAACAATCACTGAAATGATAGATCAACTATAACTGTAGCGTGGCCTTTAGATTTTTAGCTGCAGCTCGGACTAAAATGAACAGCGAGTGAGCTCTTGACAGTTGTGTGATGGTCAAGCTCATATGTATGTGAGGCACACATGGTTAATTTACTCCTCCGCACTCCATTAAAAACAGATGGACACAGAATCAGCTGTTTCTTTTTCCCGTCATGCAGGATTTCCTCTTTCCAGAACATCTCTGCTATGTTGGTGTGTGACAGAGCTCTTTGTGCACACACACACCACCTGTCAACCCGATGTGTGAAGCCTCAGTTAGGGACAGATATGAAGCAGGTGTAACAACACGCTCTTCCCCTTAAAGCAGCAGACAAACTCAACTCCCAAGACACAAGAAACAAGAAATCAGAGGAATAAAGGCAATGAAGACATTAGAGAGAGAAAGGTGTCTGCTGCCCCGCTCAGCTGCATGACAATTCATATTAATGGATGTGTCTCTGAATGCTTTGCAAGTCTCTACAACAAAGCCTGTCCCCTGGAGATCAAATGCATGATTTGTGCTTCTATCATCAACCGTCTCTTACAGCACAGCACTGAGACTCCATTTAACATCATCAGTCCCTTCTGAGCGAGGAATATAGGCTAGAGAGAAACATTATAAAGGGGGAGAGTAACAGATAAGAGCTCTTAATGTTATGAAGATGAGCACATTCAGTGCTGCTCAGGGACTAAGCAGGCCTAAAGCCAGTTATCGCAGCGGATCCTACCTCTCATGGCCTTGGATTCAATGTGAGAATTTAGAAATAACCCAAACAATTGTGTCTGGTTTTCTGTAAAAATCTTCAAGCTCTCCTCTAATTCAATAAACACAGATCCAAGTGTGAACACACCACCTGACAGGGCTGAGTACAGGCTCTTTGTTAAGTGGACATCCATTTGTAAATCTGAGTGGCCTCCACTTGAAATTGCTAAATGGACAGCTCGCGTAAATTACTCTTTATGTACAGCACTTTGTCAGGCTGTCTGAATGATTGTAGCACATGTATACACATCCTGTAACCCTGTCAAAAGCTCAGTGTTAAGCCCAATAACCCTGTTTAAGTGTGTTGTGGATGGATGGCGAGGCATTCCCTCTCGCTCCCTCCCTCTGCTACCAACGCTGACCAGGGGGAGGACGCAGGCTGACCTGTGGCAAGAAAGGCCTCCTCAACATCTGTGTTTATCCTCTCGCTAAAACCAGCAGGCTATATTTACCCCAGTAAAACATACCCAGAGCAGAGAGGAGTCAAGAGTAGCCTGGGACACCTACTCAGTCTTATATATGCCCTAACCTCTGTAAAAGCTATAAACTGTGCACACTGTCAGCGCTATTAGGCGAATGCAAGCACATTTACGCACAGGAGGACTGTGATTCTCTGATTCATCCTCTTCCCTGAGAAGAAGACACAGATTGGTAAACAACACCTGGAGGGAATCTGACCTCTGCAGGAGTGAGAAGAAGAAGAAAAAAAGAGGAGCGAGGCTTGATAGATCAACTGCCTACCTAGTAAATGTTTTATAGCTGCACAGAAGGCCATAAACCAGAGACTCATTTCAGGAAACATTGGTGTGTTCCTCTTTCTGTAAATCTCTGACCTCTTGACACCGTCATGCGCGATGACTTATGGATAAGACCCTCAAGGGAGGCAAATGCATCAAAGAGAGTAGGGACGGGGGGGCTTGCAATACTGTTGGTGGTCTGATACTATTTCATCTTAAACTGTAACACCTGCACTCTGACTAATACATGTATGACGCAGGTCTACTGAACGCGCATTCAACCTGTGTTTGGCCCATTTATATTAGACAAAAAACTCCTGCACACTGTCTCAATTACTGCTGGTATTTTTATTTCTGATGTTAAAACAAGATAGAATCATCTTTTTGAGAATGTATTTTAGCCTTTGGGGCTTTAAGCATTCATTTTATGGGAATCTACTCATTTAATTTAAGCATTTTGGGGCACATTAGTGTTTTACATTTCTAGCTCCATATATGATATTAGTGATTGTCATAGAGTAAATTGATGTTGGTATTTATGCCTTCCTATTGCCCGTGGGGAATGTAACGGCCGAGAGCTGAGTGTGACGGCTGCCTCGCTGAACTACTGCGTCTCTCACGCGTGTGGTGTCCACACCAAGCCCCCAGGAAGAGCGCCGGTCGTTGATCCCAATTTTCATAGTGGCCAAATGGTGGTACTACAACTCCTGTGTCCGTCACGTGATGCTATTGGGCCCAAAAATACTTTTTCCCATAGACTTATATTGGGAAATTGTCTCTGGATTTGAAAGGTGCTATAATTGCCTTGCTTTGACTATATTTGTTTTTAGTCTCAGATCATTCCTTGTATGCATCCCAGGTCCAGGTACCTGTATGAACTGAGTGAGTTGGATTACTGTGTCACAGTGACAATACTGACTTTGTGACTTGTGAAACTGCGGTAATGTGAGTGCAAAACCGTGGTACCGCCAGCCGCCGTCTGACTTCCGTTGCTCCTAACATAGTGTTATTATGGTAAGAACAGCCTCTGAGCGATGCGATTGGCATTACCACAGTTTTGCACTCGGCGGAAACGTTACCGCAGTCTTGGAAAGGGGGGAGTGAGCTAAGGGGTACTCAGCCACTAGATGCCACCAAATCCTACACACTGTACCTTTAAATAAAAAATATATCAGAAAACAGAAACATTAAAATAAATTGTCAACTTAAATAGAAACACCTGTTCACCACGGTATATTGCTGTCCCAACTGCATTCAACCCCGGTTGGGAAGAGGCAGTGATGCCAGGTGTGACGATGTGTGGTGGCAACACACTCAGATTTCCACTGACATGGGTTGAACGACCTGCGTCACAGTATTGGTTTAATAGGAGTATAAACCATCAGCATGGGCCACCAATAAACACAGAGAGAGAGAGAGAGAGAGAGAGTGACAGGTTTGAAATATATTTCAATGGCTGAAATCTAAGACAATGCTACATGTTCAGGCCCCTGAAAACACACACTTATGCACACACACACACCCGTCACTGTGCACCCTGACACAGACCAGATGGAATCTTTAGCCTAAGGTATCGTCCTCCCTCTCTGCGACCTAGCAGGGTACACCCAATGATTGTGATGGATGTTGTTTGAGGTGCTTGAGTGTGTGTTCTTCTGCACACTGTGAGAACACAATTTTTCATTTCTATTAACCCTTATTTAACTAAGACGCCTCTGAGGATTAAATAGGAATCTGGGAAGAGGCTTATCGTTCTAAAATTACAAACAGCAGGAGGGCTGCCAATGTGTCGCGGTTAAGGAAAGGAGAACTTTAAGCAGAGCTGGTGCCAAAACTCAAATCTTTGCGGCCTTAAAAACATCACAGAAAATACCCTCTTGGAAATGTATTGTTCACCCAACAGATGCCCTGTGTGTAAGTTCTTTAAAATCCTTGTCAAGAATAATAGAAGAGGGAAAAATCTACAACTGATGAGTCACCTCAAAAAAAGATACGACATGGTGATTCAACTTTATGTTTACAGGCGAAATAACTCAGGTGGCCCACATTCAGCTCTCTTTGAAGACAGGATCTTTTGTTCTCGCAGCTGTTTGCAATGAAACACTGAAATAAGTAGCACAAAATATGAGATGTTCCTCAAGATCACAGACTGTAAGCAATTGTTATCTGGTACCCAGTGGAGCCAACACAAGCCGACTGCTGGAGGGGCTTTACAACTATGTGACGTGGGCCCAAAGTTATGAAATGAGCGTAGATTGACATGGATAATGTGATAACGTTGTAAAAATGCCAAAACAAACAAGCGTATACAGACATTATGGACCTGGCAGGAGTTTCAAAAACCGTGTAGTGTAGTTATGAAATGTTTTGATTGAGAAGAGGAAATTTAACTATTGGATCTTGAAATGTGTCCATTTTTGACTAGTTTCAGAGTGACACATTTTCCTGACCAAAATGAAAAATTAAGAGTTCATAAATGTAATTTTGCTCTCAATAGCATGGGGTTTAGGTCAGTGATTTTAAAGCTGTCTAGCATTGACATTAATTTTAATTGAGTTGGGTAACCCAAACTGTACAACCTGGAGAACTATATGGCATTTGGCAAAGGGTTTGTTACTTGAGCATGCTACACAGCAGAAATGTAAATCTTTAAATAGAGTAGGCTATAACCGAATACTACACTACTAATAGACTGTGCTGATTTGTTTCAATGTTAATACTAGAACTTGAGAAAATAGATATCTAAATAAGAATGCAAAGAATATCTAAAACAAACATTTAATGACAATGACCGTTTTTACATTGTCGTTTTAAGGGCTCCGTTATTGTTGGCCCCATGGCTTGGCATACTATGACGAGTGAAAAAGGCCCATTACACCACAACTATAGTAGCACCACACTAGGGCTGTACCGAATAACATTTTTTGGGCTTTGAAGCTTCGGTGAGAAATATTAGAAGGTATTCGAAGCTTCACAGAGCACACGCACCTCTACACCTAACAAACAGCGATATCCGTCTGAGAATAACTAATAATAATTAATGTTGAATATGAATAATGTTGTGGGATTATTCCTTATTTTATAGGGTATTCTGGGATTTATACATTATTATTATTATTACATACTTATAAAAAAAAAAAACCAAAAAACAAAGCATTCAAATAGTGATTTGGAGATCAAATACCATGGCAATGGTCGAAGACCTACATCACCCCCAACTGTATAAAGACAGACAATAGTGGAGTTAAGGAGTTAAACTATAAAATAAATCATTGCATTTGAAGATACTATTTCCAATGTATCTACACCACAGTCTGAACTTCCTGCTTCTTGGTTTGCTTTATCTCTTGGAAGTCACAAGCTCCTGTTGTTTTCTATACATCCATCAAAGCCAGCTTGCAGGGACATGCTGCTGCTGCACTCACTGATGTAATAAATCATACTTAACTACAAGCATACTGCAGTTTTTTCTTCAGCTATCAAATTTATGGATTTTTTTGCATCGTCAGACAGGTAAAGACTTACGAAAGAAGACAGGAAAGGAGTACATGCTGTAAGTGAGATACAACGGTGAAGGTTATGAGCAGTGGCGGCCTTGTTTCAAACTCTAACGTCTCACAAGAGCAGCGTGTCTGAGGCAAGTGTCATTACTGGCAAAACATTCTTTGAATTTTCAACTAAAAACATACAACACTGGAGCTGCACAGACAGTTCACAGGCCATAAATAGCAAGTAAGTCTACTTAGTTTTGCTTTTCATATAGAACATTTTCAAACAACCATTAAAAGGATGGGAATTTCTTCCTGGAAACTATAAACAGAAAGCATTTAACTGACTTCTGCAAGTCTGGTGCACCGCCTTTTGATCAAAGGAAACCGGATTTACAATATGGAGAACCATGTCATTATTATTCAGCATAAACTTCACAGTTCAGAACTGTATTCAAATCTCTCAAATGTAGATGACATGCAGGATTTTCCCCCATTGTGCAGCAAGCAAACAGTGGGCAGTGCTGCTGCTGCTGCTGTTACAGGCTGGTATAAGTAGGATAACCAGGGTGAGACATTAAAAGCATCATTCTCAGATTTTCCCCGGTAATAATTATTCCATTAGTTCCAGATGGGAGGCAACCAGAGTAAATGATGCCCAGAATATGTGCAGTGCTGCCATGCTCTGCTGCTCTAGCACGACAGATCCATCATGCTGATACTCGACGTGTCATTTTCTGAGGGCTGGGGGACTACAGCAGCAACAAGGGGGGATCTCTATGAAAGGGAGGCATCATCACCTCTCCATTCAGTGCACACACTTGACCACACACATGTCTACTGTGTGCAAATCCTGCACACACACTGTCTTTTTGACAGCTGAACTGAGTCTGCATGTCCAACCAAGATAAGATAAGATAAGATAAGATATTCCTTTATTAGTCCCGCAGTGGGGAAATTTGCAGTGTACAGCAGCAAAGGGGATAGTGCAAAAAACAAGATGCATCAGCTAACAGTAAAAAAAAGAAAAAAAAAGAGCTAAACAAAGTGTAACAAAATATGAACCATTTAAATAGAAGGAAGTATAAAAAAATAGGAGCAGTATATAAAGTATTGACAATAAAACAGACTATTAACAAAATTGCACAAGTGGAAAATGATATGATATTGCACACTACCAACAACCACGATCAGTTCTCCACATTTAAAACATGTTGCACTCTGCAAACCAGTGGCATTTACAACTACTGCAACACTCCTGTGAAAAAAATAGTGTGTAAACCAGCACAGCCAGATATTTTCCCCATGCAGCTCATTCTTGAAACAAGCCTCCAGCAAAAAAAGGCAACTTCCGATTTGCAGCAACTACAACTACTCGAAATTCAAAGCTCGTCCAAGGCTAAACTAGCTGGCTAGCTCTGCTCCCCAAAACAAAGCTCTCATTGTCTGGAACTTGTAGTCTCTTGTAGTCTCTTGGCCCCTCACAACTGTGATTAACTCAGGTGCTAAAAAACTACAAGTCTTGTACGGCAGAGTCTGCGCATGCGCAGTGGAGTCTTACTGCTCAGGAAGGTTGTAGAGTATGTTAGTAGAGTGGATGAATTGTTGCGTATTTGAGGTGTATTTAAGGTGTATTTGAGGCTGTTTATCTACTCTGTTGAATGAAAGGAGGTCAAAGTGAAGCGTTGAGCCGGTGTGGACGGTTTCAGGCGGTGTTCAGACTAATAAAGAGCCGTAGTAGAGAGCCTGTTCTCTGCATTGACTGAAGTTAGTCGGCTCGGCTCGGCTGTCTCTCGGTGCTTCACTTCGTCACTTTTCAAGCTCTGAATTAACCGAAAATGTTCAACTAAAACTGTTCAGAGAAAGCCCAAAAAAAGAGCACACCTTACCTAACTCCCGGTGGTTCCGCTCGGCTCCTATTCCCGTTAAAATAACCCTCCAGACACTGTGGAAACACGTCGTTGTTGTAGCCGACGGTCGACTGACTGACTGACTGACTGTTCACCGACCGTTGACGCTGCCAAGAATGCTCAACCGAAACCACCCGCACTAGTGATGAGTTGGTCGCGAACGAGTCGGCTCTTTCAGCCGGCTCTTTTAAGTGAATGATAAGAGCCGGCTCCCGTCCGAGAGCCGTTTTCCTTTTTTCTTTTTTTTTTTAAATTAATTCAGGGCAGAATGATAGGATGATCTTCTCCACGCCACGGGCACTCCATGCACTGACTGTGACTGAATGTTGTGTTAATGACGTCCTTGTGACCAATCAGGTGATGACAGACAAGGATCATACCATCAAGCGGGGAGGGGCAGGGGTGCGCGGTGCGCTGATGGTCTACAGGTACAGAGCAGGAGGGAGAGGAGGAGAGAAAGAGAGAGGAGAGCGGTGCGCAAATAGCAGACAAGATGAGTAAGGGTACGTGTCCACAGGCTCCGTGCTTTCCACGCTTCCCATTCATTGTCTATGTAAGCAGCCGTGCAATGCATTCTGGTAGCGTGGTGTCGCGATTCCAGAAACGGAGCGTCACAACGCCCGCTCCTCATTTGCATAAAGATGAGGGTTAGTCTACTTTATGCAAATCACGGGTGTCCGACGCGACTCGCCGCCTCTCGAAACTCCCGAGAGTCTTTTAAAATAAACGTTGTCGATCCAAAATAAAGACAGATTTAGCAACTGCATGGATTATTTCTCGCCTCAAATATTTTCAGAAACACATTTCGGTGAACTATTTTCGTGAAATAAGAGAAGAAAGTTTCCAAATGAGCCTCCATACTGTTTCCGGTTTGAAAGCTGGGAGCAGCAGCCCACGGAGGGAAAGCTTTCGTCCAATCAGGTGGGGACAGCCTTGTGTCTAGTGACAGCCCACCAAGCGTCCAATGTTGGGAAGCGTCGCGTCCCCTCGCGATAAAAAACGCCCCTGTGGACACGTACCATCGCAGTCGAAAACGAAGCAGCATGTAAAATTATGGTATTCTGGAAATTATAGGGTTTAGTATAATTATATTGAATAATTTAAGTGATCATAGGTCAAAACTGCGCTAAATTTGGCTGAATTATAAAAAGGCAGAAGTGGTAAAAACGAAGAGCCGTTTGGGAGCCGAAAGAGCCGGCTCTTCTTGGTGAGCTGAGCCAAATGATCTGGCTCACTAAAAAGATCCGGAATTCCCATCACTAACCCGCACACTCACCGCGCATGCGCAGCTCCGGTTGGCGCAACCTAACTGATAGTAACACACACACAGGGGGCAGCACGAGACTACCACTGGGACTGTGGACACACACACACACACAAACACACACACAAACAGCTTTAATGAACATCTGGTCAATTAACTGTGAATATTAACAGGAAACTACATCTGAGTGTAAAACACACATATGGAACCAGAGAAGCATTCTGTATATATTGATCATGCTGCCTGGTCACATTTTGATTATTATGCATGGCACACAAATTAGTCAATAGCACAACCTTGTGGTTGCTAAACAAAATCAGTCCTCTCTGATATCAGCATCAGCTTTATTGGCCAAGTATGTGTACATATAAATAGACATACAGGTAAACATAACATTACATTACAAAGTGACTGTGTAATATCATTATCATTATTACTACTCAGGTGTAATTCATACTGTGCAATATTTTCAGGTGGAATTTCATTTCATTCTCACTGTGCAATATCATTTTCCATTTGTGCAATTTTTTAATAGTCTGTTTATTGTCAATACTGTATATACTGCTCCTATTTTTATACTTCCTTCTATTTAAATGGTTCATATTTTGTTACACTTTGTTTAGCTCTTTTTTTTACTGTGTTAGCTGATGCATCTTGTTTTTTGCACTATCCCCTTTGCTGCTGTACACTGCAAATTTCCCCACTGCCGGACTAATAAAGGAATATCTTATCTTATCTTATCTTATCTTATCTTAGAAGTACGTGAAAAATATGAATATATACAGTATGCATATAATGCAATAATAAACAACAACATAGCCTACAATGTCTATATGAGTCAAACCCGTACATTGTATGGTTGGTAGGTAGGTAGGTAGGTACTTTATTAATCCCTGAGGGGAAATTTCTGAGTTACAGCAGCAAAAGATAGAACAAGCACACAACAAGATTAAGAATAGAATAAGAATAAATAAGATAAAAAATAGGCATTAGCAATAAATACTCTTAAAAGCTGGTTAGCAAGTGCCAGTACTAATGTCCAATTGTGATGCATGTCTGACTGCACTGCTGGATGGATGAGTGACAGTGTGTGAGTGTGTGTGTGTGTGTGAGAGAGAGGGGGGTGTTATTTAGTTAGTCCAGAGATGAGTTGTTCAGTCTGATGGCCGTGGGTAGAAAGGACCTTCTGTGCCGCTCCGTGGTACACCGAGGTAGGAGAAGTCTTTCGCTGATTGTGCTCCTCTGTCTGGCCAAAGTGTGGTGAAGTGGGTGGGTGGTGTTGTCCATAATGTCTAACTAACATTGCATATATGTTAGTTACTAGGCTATTTGACACATTAATTAGAGTAGATTAGATTAAACTTTATTGTCTTTGCACAGAGTACAAGTTCTGAAGTGCAAAAGGCTAAAGTGCAGAGTAATGTACAGAGTAATGTACAAAATAAACCGTATGAATACATGGAGTAGGCCTATAGAATAAACAGCAGGGGGTAGATATGAATACACTAAGATATATATATAGTATGAACAGTATAAACATGTGCAACGGTTGCAGTAGGCAAAAATATATAAGCCTAGTGTAAGGTATGAATACAAGTAAGGGCAATAGTAACACATATACAGAATAAACAGCTGGAGGTAGGAATTCTCTGTATACACAATAAGTCATATATATATATATATAGTATTGGTAGTAGTATAAATATGCATCCTATGCATGTAATTCAGATATGTTTAAAAACAGTTGTCAACTACATTCAGAAGTGTAATTAATTGTTAAATATCATCAAAATGCAGGACTCAATCACTATTTTTTTATTGAGATATTTTGGTAAATACCCCCTGGGAGACCAAAAGAACATCAGAGCCAAAATAAATTACAACAATAAAGATAAATCAAAGATAACAAGTTATAAAGTACATGTACATTTAAATTCCACTACAGTCTTAATCATTTTAAAAATGCATATTATAGAGTGACTTTTTAAACATAGGCTTGACATTCAATAGATACATTTTTTAAAAAGTAATAGAAGTAATACTACTTCACAACTATCAAATAACAGGTAGTGCACTGACCCTGAATGATTAGATTTAATCAGACCATCTTTAGAAACAAGTTCATTGGTGACCTGCCTAGTTAAATAAACTACATAAAATAAACATACAGTAGGCCTACAATTAGTTAGGTATTGACAAATTAATACACAGTCTCACATTTCTACCTTTTTCCTAAAGTTGCACTTGTAGCTTAAAGAGACAGTCTGCCATCTGTGGAAGAGCAAATACTGCAAATATATCTGATCTGTGGTTTGAAGTAACAATGCAGCCAAACAGAAAGTCTTCTGATCAGCTCTAATACCAGACCAAAACCTACAACCTATGTGTCTTGATCTCTGCAGCTGCAGCTGTCTCTGAACCGGACGATGGTGTTGATAATGGGGTGGCAGTAATTAGAGTGATTTCTTCAAACAAAAAATAACTATGAAGAAAAAGGAGTAAAAAAATTGTTGAAACCTTATTTCCTGCTTGGATGTAGCGAACTAGAGAACTAAGTTTGACTCAAATAATTTTCCTATTTCTGAAAAAGACACCCTCAGACCGTTATACAAAAGACTGCCCTGCACTGTCTATAACACTTCCCCCTTCCACCAACATTTCTTATTTGTCTCATTTTGTTTGTTTAGTTCAATTTTCCCCATCACGTTATTCCTGTCATGTCACCCAATGTATTTCATTTTGTCTTGTCAAGTATCACCGGTCTTGTCTTACCTCACTAAATAATTTTTAAAAAGAAAAAGCATAGGACACTGAACCACCACTAAATACTTTGCGTTTCACTCATTACGCACCAGGGGTCAGTATAGCTTAAAATTTGATGGGCAGGGATATTACTTCTGTATAAGGCATGACTAACACATTGATTGGTTGTATTCTGAAATGCAATGAAATCCCCCCCCCCAAAAAAATGTATAAATAAAATAACAGTTATTATTCAGGTATTATTTGCTTTAATAAACAATTGGATTTATACACACTGTGATCCAACAACATCCTGTGTCCCCAAACTAATGTATTTTTCTCAGGAAACACAATCGTATGCAATGTCAACAAATTATGACGTTATTTTCTTCTCACTTTATTCTCTCCTTGCAAAAAAAATAAAACCCCTATTTTTGCAGGTATAAAGGTGCAGGTGAAACTCAGCTCCTAGTCCGCCTACAAATAGTTTATAGAGTATTTGCAACATTTCAACAGCTTATTAGATGAGATTCAACAATTCAACTGTTTTTGCTTTGTCTGTACATGTTTAACAGATTATCTATATGTGACTGTGATTTTTTTTTTTATTATTATTTATTTATTTATTTATTTGCACATATATAAAACTGCACAAAATCCAGTCAATGAAAAAAACAAACAATAAATGTGTCAGTAGAGGTCAAGAAGCCACAGGCTTATACAAAGGACCTCCCCAAAACCCCAGGAGAAAAAAAACAATAACAAAAAAGGAAGAAAGATCTAAACTAACATAATTTTAAAAATACAACAAAAGTTAAACAACAAGAAGTACACAAAATGTGCAGAAAAACCTAACCAAACAGTGGAAAACAATCCAATAAAAACAATGAAATACATACAAAACAAACTACAGAAAAAAAAGAAAATGTAAATCTTAGATTCACTGTTCTTCAACTACATGAGCCTCGAGCTGCCAAAGTGTCCTTGAGCAACATACTCCATCCCTGCCAGCTATGGGGCTGTTGTTCTTTTGTAACCTCTGGCCCCTGACCATGTAGGCCTACATGTGAAACAGTGAAACACCCTCTAGCATTGTATTACATTATTATTATTATTGACAGATAAATGATCATGCAATAGGGCAATGCACGGTAATGTAGAATAAATGAACTATATCTTTGACAACACTCATTACCATTCCTAATTATTTAGTTAAATTAGCTGCCATTATGATGTAGGTCAGCAGGATATGCCCCATGCAACTACATTACCCACAGTGCAACAGTCCACCCTCACCACCAGCACAGTCTCGTTCCAACCCTGAACAGACTGTCCTCCTCCTCCTCCTCCTCCTCTCTGCACGCTGGAGCTGCTGCACCCAGATCTGCAACACACGTGATGTGCGTAAATGCGCACACAGACCTGCGCGCTCCAAACCATCACCATCGCTATGTTTTGTAGATCGGTGACAGAAGAAGCACTTGTTCCCACGTATGTGGACTGCGCCCCGGTGTATTTGGATGCAAAAACTCAGCCCACAGACATGACAGCTCGGTGCTGGAAATGTCACGTCTCTTTGGAGGAAAAAGCGTTTTTTAGTTGGTCGCCAAAATTTGTGTTACTGACCTGGATGGTGCCTCTTTTTACTCGGATGCAACCACACGCCCATGCGACGATATCAGTGGATGTTGCTGCCTTCAGTGTCCAGGTTAGGTTACAGTAAATGTTTACAAATACAGCTGTTTCTGGCACGAAAGCTGGGACTGGATACAACATTTTACGCGCATCATAAATAACTGTTTCTATTATTATTATTATAAGGATGGGATCTATTTATAAGGGAATCATGGAGCCTTCATCGCCTTATATCATGTCGTCCTATACTCTAGGCTGATGCTGCAAATGCCTCCATGCAAACCTTTATATTTTCCACCTGATGGTTTCTGTCTTTCCTAAACAAGTCGTGGACTATCGATTGATGATCTGCCATGCGTGCTCTGGAGGCAGCAGGTTATAATAAATGCTGGCATCCCTTTACTGTCTGCAGCGAAGAACAGTTTCTTTTCTCACCGAGGACTCGTCACCAAATGGACGGGGCCTTTTTGATAAAAGCTATTCATGGACGCTGAAACCGGCTCATGCATGTACCATTTAGCCTCCACTGGCTTGTTGGGATGTAGGGCGAATATCCGCGGATATTTCCAAACATAGAGGAGAAAACAGCCCGTCGTTCATGGAGATGGCTGGCGGGGGAGGTGCATCGACACTGGGCTGGATCAGAAATAATGAGGACCCCTGCTTAGAGGATTTCACTCAGCTCAAACACAGACTGTTGTTTTTATTGGCAGCCTAAATAGCCCATATTCCAGATTATTCAGTTTTATTATAACCTGAGTGTCTGTGTTGAGCCCTCAGAGCCAAGACACTATAGTTCTCAATGGGCTGATATGTGTTTATTAGGGCAAAAGATTCAAAACTATAAATTATGAGCCCAGATTTTGTTTTTGTTAAGTTTAGATGAACCCTGCATAATTGTAAAAGCAAT
This sequence comes from Hozukius guyotensis, assembly GCA_916700995.1. Lineage (NCBI taxonomy): Eukaryota > Metazoa > Chordata > Actinopteri > Perciformes > Sebastidae > Hozukius > Hozukius guyotensis. Next base: position 13,591 of record CAKALU010059657.1, read on the forward strand.
GTAGAACATTGTTATTAAGTATGTAACTGCTTCATGAATTCACTCACTGATCAGGAGCTCATGAGACTGAAGGCATCTTTCTGTGGGATTTCACCAGCTGTTTCTTAGATAAACACACATTCATGTTCTCCTGTCTGTGGTAGCTCTCCAAAAGACCCAATAGTGGAAACAATCAATTAGGTTTCGGTGGGGTTACACTCATGGATCTGCTCTGCTCTGAGTGTCATTGTTTGACCTGATGTACGTTGTCCCTGAGTGAACTTGCCTTTGGGAATACATGCTACTTACACACTGCGTAGCAACAGCACAGCAGCAACCAGTGACAGGATTTGGCACAGTTTCAACAGCGCGATGTGGTGATGGGGGGGAGCAGTTGCAGCTCTCTGATCCTCTGATCCCCTATCCCCCCCACTGGTGGTCGAGGACGCCTCGTCTCTGTCAATGGGCCATGTATGGATTTTGTGCCTGAGTTGACAGAGGGCAGGCCTACAGCGTCCAACAGCAGCCGGGCTGCCATGAACCCATACGGCAGAGCGAGCAGCGCGGCGGCCCCCCTGTCCTGCACCAGCTGTGGGGGCTGCTGCTCCCCGCCTCCCCCTTGCCTAATCCCGCCAGGGCCCCCCTCGTCTACTACCTCCTCCTCCTCCTCCTCCATGCCCCCGAATATGACCCCTCCGCCACCGATGTGTCCGGCCCCGGTGGTGCAGGTGGAGAACGGCAGCAGCTGGAACTCCTCCTCCGGCTCCCCAGACTCCCACCCTGGTCACCGCTGTGGTGCCAACAACCCCAACCCCTACTGGACGGCAGTGTTTGACTATGAGGCCACAGCAGATGAGGAGTTAACCCTGCGGCGCGGGGACCTCCTCGAGGTTCTCTCCAAAGACTCCAAAGTGTCTGGGGATGAGGGTTGGTGGACAGGCAAGATCCAGGACAAGGTGGGTATCTTTCCATGCAACTACGTCACAAGGGGGGACGCCGCCAACTACCAGCAGCTGACCGCTGGAGGGCTAGTGGCTGGCGGGGTGGGTGTCTGCCCCTTGGAGATAGACTTCTCAGAACTGCTCCTGGAGGAGGTGATTGGAGCTGGTGGGTTTGGGAAGGTGTACAAAGGATTATGGCTGAGAGAGGAAGTAGCAGTAAAAGCCGCCAGGCAAGATCCAGATGAGGATATTAGTGCCACAGCAGAGAGTGTGCGGCAGGAGGCCAGGCTGTTCTGGATGCTCCGGCATCCCAACATAATTGCTCTTCGTGGGGTCTGCCTGAGGGAGCCCAACCTGTGCTTGGTGATGGAGTTTGCCAGAGGGGGGGCTCTGAACAGAGCGCTCGCGGGAAAGAAGGTTCCCCCGAGGGTTCTGGTGAACTGGGCGGTCCAGATTGCCACAGGGATGGACTACCTGCACAACCAGGCGTTCGTACCGATCATCCACAGAGACCTCAAGTCCAGCAATAGTAAGTACTGCAAACAAGTCAGACTCATCATCATCATCAGAGAGGCTCTTCATCAGTAGATGGAGTTTGCTCAGTTGTCATGGAGATGTTTCAGCCATTATGATGTGACCTAAAATGGGCACATGATAACAGGTGTTATTTACAGGTTGGAGATCGTAACCCAGTTATTGCATGACCAAAAGGCTCCAGGATAGTTACACTAAGAAGACCTTGCACTAAGATATTGTTCGTCACAGTACAATTTTTAAGGTCAATAAAGACCCTTAAAGCTCGCCCCTCTATATGTATCATCTAACTCACAGCTGAGAGGCTCAACACCAGGTACATATGTAATATAGACCCAAATACAATCAAAAGCAGCACAACAAATACACAAAACACATCTCTACTGTGAACTATACTCCTTTCTATAGAGACATACTCTCAGTTTATTAGGTACACCTAGCTAAAACTAATGCAGTCTAATACAACAGCCCTGCAATATATTCTACCTTCATGAAGGTTATAATGTTCAGTTTGTGTTGAAGCTGTTTTAGAGAGGTGTTGATTCAACTTTATGATCACATTGGGGGATGTAGTTTGTGCTGCTGTTGAATTATATTGTGCTACACTAAAAGCTGTGTTTAGAAAAAGCTAGCAATTGGATCTTGACTTGTCAAACTTTTAAAAACAGTTTAAAAACTGAACAATATAACCTTAGCCAGGACTGCATTAGTTTTAGCTAGGTGTAACTTATAAACTGGAAACCGAGTGTCCGTTCCCACCGCTCATCTGTTCTAAACAAATTAGGGGAACAACAGTATTTTGTTGGGTTTGACAGTGATATTTACACAAGGTGACAATAATAGGCGAATGCTATCACAACATGTTGCCCATAGTAGCAATGGTATCAGGATGATTATTTAGATATGTAATATCTTGCAAGACTCAAACATACCCTTTCAAAGGAACAGTTTAACATTTTGAGAAATGCGCTTATTCTCGTTCTTACCGAGAGCCGGATAAGAAGATCGATATGAAGCTGTAGCCAGGAGGCAGTTAGCTTAGCTTAGCACAAAGACTGGAAACAGGGGAGAACAGCTAGCGTGGCTCTGTTCAAAGGTAACAAAATCCTCCTACTAGCACATTCAAAACTCACTAATTAACATGTTATATCTCCTTTGTTTCAACCGTACAAGTGTGAAAACGACATGTAGTTTTAAGGAGGGTTATGTCCCGGACTATTTCTTGTCTTCATTTCTGAGTTTAATGTGTGAGTGAACTTTAGAGATGCTGGTGGAAGATGTTGTTACGTTTAGACAGAGTCAAATCAGCTGTTTCCTCCTGTTTCCAGTTTTTGTGCTAAACTAAGCTAATCCCTATATAGTCTCCTGGCTTTACCGGTATCAGTCTTCTCATTTCTCATCTTCATCCTTTAAAGTGGCAAAATCTTTCACAGAAAGCAGAGATCAATTATTTTAAGTTCTTAAGAACAGGGCAGTAATATCAAATAATAGTAATATTATATTAGTAACAAATGAACCATTGATAAAGAGCGTACTGTGATATGTCGCTGTAATTGTTCCACTTTTAATATTGACATCTGTATATGGTTACACCTGTTAGTTTCTCTGATTGGCCTCTATGAAAACCACCGGGACAAATAAGTGGACATTTACAAACGTACAAACAGTCTCGTAACCATTTCATGACGTTACAGAAATGTGATGTCATTGAATATTAGCATACAGAGGTGTTTCTGGGAGCTGACACCAGATGAGAAACTTAAATTGAAACCAGCAGGGAGGCCTAAGTCCTGGAGAGCTGGTCTCCTTCTGCCATCTTTTCCCTGTCATCTCTCTCTGCACCTCCTCTTGCTCTCCATCCTCCTCCTCCTCTTTCCTCCCCTCCTCAAGGAGAGCAGTTCTGCTCTGCAACTCACTGTGCTATTTTTGGTCCTTTGTGCTACTTGCTGTTTAAAGACGCAGTTGCAGTTGTTGGTGCATCAAAGAAATAACACGCAGCGAGCATCTAAGTGCATTTTTATGTGTGTGTATACGTGCAGGTCAGGCTGTGTGTGTTTATCCCAAGTGACATGAGTGATGGGGGAGGGAGTGTACAAATATGGGTGGAGTGCGCAGGATGCTGACTAAAGGCCTTTTTAAAGAGGGAGACAGGCAGAAAGTAAGTTTAGCTTAAACACACTCGCTGCTGATCTGCCGAAATGTTTCCTAATCTTCAATCCCTCACTCGGTCTCCTCGAGTATCACTCTTAAACATGCTCCCATCTCCTTACTCTCCCTCCTCCCTGCGCGGCTCAGTAACAGTAACGACGAGGGATCAGATGCGTATTGGACAGCGGAGCCTTGGCAACAACAACACCATAACGCTGCCTTTCCATGGTGACATGGGCACTGCTTCTGTGTCACTGAGTCATACAGCTGCTAGCCGCTGTCAGCTGCTGCGCAAAATGTCAGTCCCCCAATTTAGAGTATTGTCTGCGAGAAAATAGCAACTGAAGAAATGCAGCACGAAGGGCTCGGACCCTGAATGATGGCTGAAAATGTGTGGGTGCTAATCGTTAAGTATGCGATTAGACTGTGACTCACACCCATACAGAGCGATGTTTGCATTAGCCTGGCGATGCCCAGAAGGGTGAAGCATGGAAGGAAAGTGAGAGACAGAAGTAGAGAGTGAAAAGATTGGGAGCACAACAGGGTGGAATAGATCAGGTTGTGGAGGGAGAATAAGCTCGGGGACCAGAGCGAGCGGAGATGTATGAAGCGAGAGAGGAGACTGATGGGAAAGAACAAGAGAAGGAGAGCGCGGGGGATAAACAGCGGTTCATCTCAGTTTAGAGTTACACCTCAGCTCATTGTCCAGGTGCGCTGGTCTCAGGTGTCCTCTTCAAACCGCCGACCACTTGGCATCGCTGCAGTTACAGAGCGGCTCAGGCCCCCGAGCTTCTCCTCTGTCTTCTCATCAGCCGGCTTTTGCTCACAAACACACAATCTAAACACACAATCCTCATCCTCCCTCAGTAGAATTCATCGAGGCAAAAACGTGACACTGCTCGTAGACTCGATGTGCGTTTGAAGCTTTACAAACATTTTACAACACAGGGATTTTTATTTCTGGCTCACTCAACATGCTTTCATCTAATTTTAGCCCAGCCAAGTTAAAGATTTTTTAAGGCGTGTCCTTGTGCATGTGTGAGAGTGTATTCTGTGTTTTAACCTGAATGAGTGTTGTAGGTTGGTCAAGGCCCCACAGTGTAACGGGGATAATCTGATTACCGTGACCTCCTTAGAGTGATGTCACAGCATGTTTGTGGGTTGGCAGGTCATGGCCCTTGTGGTCACGCCTTACCTGTCACTCTGATCCTGGATCAGCCTCTGGTCTCTCAAAGCATAGGGCACCAGTCCTCTTTGATTGGCTCAATTGACACGTGGGATTAAAGTAGAAACAAAGGACAGATTCAGAGCGCTCTTGATCACTATCTACATTATTTGTGTGAGACAAGGGCTGCAACTTTCATCTTCCATTAATCTGTCAATTGTTTTCTTGATTAATCAGTTAATTATACGGTCATCATAAAATGCTGAAAAAGGTCCAATTTGACACATTCAAAAATTCTTTTGTCTGACCAACTGTTCAACACCCAAAGCTATTAATTTACTATCACAGAACACTAAGAAAACCAGTAAAGATTGACGTTTGAGAAGCTGGAAACATTTTTGCTTAAAATGAAAAAAAAGTTGTTGCAGATTAATTGATTAATCGGTTCAACTCCATACGAGGCTAGATATTGATTTTGGCTATCATAATATCCTGATATAACCTAAATGTTATTTTTTCATAATTGTAAGGCTACACAATGATTCATTAAAGGTCTATTGACTCTGATTGGGAAGTCACAGCGTTCTACAGTTATTGTTTTTATAGCAGACCGTTGCTATGTATAACAGATCTGCTATGGGCGCAGTTCTGATGTCGGACTCTGTCGGACCGATTTTTGTGTCAAATTATTGATTTCTTAAGTAAGTAGCCGTGTAATAAGCAGGATAATGTTATTAAATAAACCTGTGTCGGGGTCCGGCATCGCCCTGTCCGGGTTTATTTCACAACAATGACCAACTCACTGTACATTATCCCTAACTTGACATACTGTATTTGGTCAAATATATTGTAATAGTCTGTGTTTCCTAGCCTGAGATATCGGTGTCTGTTGTCACTTTTTACTCAAGTGTGGACTTGGATACCTTTTGTAGAAGATTTTAGGCCACAGTTAACTGATGACAATTAAAGCCTTAACTACTCTATATTAATAAAGTGGTATAGTGACAACTAAATCAAACACAGAGATATAATTTGAGCCTATTCATTTACTTTTAATTCAACATGAATGCCGAGAGATGATCAGAAACATCTACAGTTCCATGGCAACCAAGCAAACTTTATCTGCTGATGAGTACTGTGTGATAAGGTCAAAAGCTCCACAACAAGTGAGTAGGTGGACCTTGAGGTGATGTGCTTCATTACCTGCCAGTATATGAGACTGAGTCATGGTTCCTTTTTAATGTAGGGCCTACGTGTACGTCACTGAGAGTCACTGATACTTTATATAGAGCTCCATAGAGGCTTTGAGTCAGCTGCAGGTAAGACAATACAGGTGAGCTGAGCACCTGTCGCAGTAAGACACCAGGTCATATCTGTACCTGCAGCCTGCTCTTACATACAGTAAATGTAATATAGTTTGTCTCACTGTGTACGTTTATATACATACAGCTAATATTTGTCTTTCCCTTTTAACACCATAAGATATCGCCACCTTAATCCAACTCTTATTAAAATGTGAATATAAGTAATCATTTTTTGGTCCCAGATGAAGCATCTGTGATGTTTTACTGTGAATGTTCAGGCCATTAGACACTCAATAAAGAGGTTGACATTACCTGCTGCTTTCACTGCTGTAGCTTCAAATGGACGCCATGTTTACACAGTCAACAATCATCTGAATAGTGGGAGCCCCGTGTCTCGAAGCAGGCTTGTCAAGTAGCCTATAAGCTGTTTAGTATTAGCTTACAAAGCGAGAGAAGACAAATTAATGTAATAGATTTCTTTGGGCTTTTTCTTTTATTTTTGGTGTTAAACTAGCTAGCATGACATCAAGAACAGGACATGCTGTAATAGCTAGTTAACAGATTAGCAAGGCGAGATATGGCAAATAGTCGCCGTCATTGAAAAGCCTGCGTCTGGCTGTGTGTGTGTGTGTGTGAGAATATAAGAGTGAGTCTGTTGAGGAAAGGATTACGAGTGGAGGCCAGTGCCGGCTGATAATCCTCCAGAGAGACAGAGCGGTGGAGGCCGAGACTGTGACTAACTGGAGTGTGAGCTAGCAATACGACTAAATAGAGAGGAAGAGGCCGGTATCACACGCCTTTTAGCCTAAAGTGTTGAAGTATTTCATAGGCATGGATTTGAGGAATGATATATGTATATAGGCCATGTATGGATATGGCTCCTATTGATCTAAGGGTGTCGCGGTTAGTTTGATATATATTAAAATAACTTTTCAGTAAAATCAGTTTCAGTGATAAGAGACCTGGAGCTAGTTGCACCAGCTGTTCCCAAGTTTATATATGTAGCCTAGTTATAATGCATGTGGAGATTTAGGCAGAAATAGCTATGGGTTGTACGAAACAAGCTCTTATGTAGAGATTATAACACGGCTTTGTTGAATACTCGATTCTGATTGGTCAATGACGGCGCTCTACGGTCTGTTATGTTCTTATAGCAGACCGTTACTATGTATAACAGACCGTTGCTATGGGCACAGTTCTGATGTCGGTCTCTGGCGGACGGTTTTTTGTGTCAAATTATGATTTCTTAAGTAAGTAGCCGTGTAATAAGTGGGATAATAGCTAGCGGGTCATTGTTGTGAAATAAACCCCTTCAGGCCGACCCGTGTCAGGGTTTCTTTCACAACAGTGACCGGCTTGCTGTACATTATCCCTTACATAATAAGATATTTCCTACAAATTTTAAACTGTATTAATACAACAAAATCTCCATGTATGCCTGAATTAAGTCATATCTACATTTAGGCCTACAAAGGATTGTTTAGATTGTTTTCCCCACTAAAATTGAAATTTTTGGAAGTTATACCGCAGCTTATGATGCTACAATGATAACATAACTAGGTAAGATATGTAAGAACATAATTGATTGCTTTTTTATGGGCTACAGATGTTTTCTAGCAACAGATTTCCCTGTTACTAAACTAGGCCTAGTTACTAAATATTCACACCCAGTAACTGTCAGGTGAACGGAGCTACTTGGACCAACTGACAAAGCTAATGTTAGCTTGCTTATATGACCTGTTTAGGGATGGTCAACACATCTGACCTGACAAAATGCTGATTAATAGGCTAATTACCTAAACTGGGAAAATCTTTAATCACATTTCACACAAACAACACAACAAACCTCAAATTTTAATAAGTTAACATACTTTAATATAGCTAGTTACTAACATTAAAACTTAGTGGATGGATTTATGAAGAGATGCAACCCAATCCTGATAGATAGTTGCATATTTACGGTTTCACTGTCTTTCCTGACTTAGTTTTATTTTTTGTTTAATTTAGGAACATTTAATAATAAAATACACTTTTGGCCTTCATAAAGAGAAAATAAGGGTTTTGAGAAGTGAAGGGAACATGTTCAAACAGTGGAAAAGATGCTCATGGACAGAATGATTACACGGCAGGGTGTGTGTTTTAATATCTGTGGGCATGTCTGCAAGCTTTGTGCGTGTGCCGTTGAGTAAGTAGGCCCGTGCCGTGTGCGTATGGAGGTCGGACAGCAGGACATGCTGGCGCTAGGGCAGTGCACTCACACTCCTGCTATCACACACATGTACACACTCATGTACGCGCTGCAACAGGGCAACAATGACCCCATTCTCACACAGCAGCCCAAGACAGAGCGAGAGAGAGCCGGGCCCACAATGGCAGGAGTCACTGCAGGGGGGATGGCGGGGGCGAAGGATGGGAGATAGAGGCAGCGAGGGGCGACTGTAGGCCGTGAATGACAGAGCGGAGAGATGGATGGAAGCAAGGCAGGATGGGCAGAAGAATGCAGTGGCTGTGGAGAAACCCCTGGAGGCTCGGTTGGGAAAGGGAATAGAGAGATGGATGGGGGGAGGGAGAGATGAAAGCAGGAATAGGGAGAAGTATAAGGGCAGTTTGAGAGGAGGTCAAACCATTCTTCTTTCTCTCAGTGAGCTGGCTACAGATTAAGGTTAACGCTTTTGATGGACTGTAGGCTGCAGATTTCCACTATGTGTCTGTCTGTACTGTAGGCCTCATTATATCAATACACTTCAAGTTCAAGTCAAAGGCACCACTAAAGACTTACAGTAAATGTATGGGCATTAGCCTACCGTTTAAATAAATATATTGAAATTATACATTTTCATTAGTTCCGGTGATACTTTTTGACCCACAGAAATGGTTGTGTTCTTTTTAGCCGTGTTAGCGGCTATGGTGGTCGGTCCAAATCTACAGGTCCAGACTGAAATATCTCAGAGGATGAATCCAAATGACTTTGGAAATCACGACTATCCCCAAGCTCCACCAGCAGGTTGACATGTGGTTTTGAGTGAAATATCTCCACAACTATTGGATAGATTGCCATGAAATTTGGTACAAACGTCATTGTCGCTTCCTCTGACTTTTCATATAGTGCCATCATCAGGTCAAAGTTTTCCTTTGTCCAATTCTTTGATATATGTCCAAATACCTGCAAAACTAACGACATTCCCTCAACCTCAGCTGTAGGCTACTTTGTGTTTTGTGCTAATTAGCAAATATTAGCAAGCTAATGCCCTAAACTAAAACAGTAAACATGATAAACATTATACCTGCTAAATATCAGCATGTTAGCATAGTCATTGTGACCATATTAGCATGCTGACATTAGCTTCAGAGCACCGCTAGTATGCAAATTCACCCAAAAAGCAGCCCCCAAAAAACCTAGCAGTGATGTTTTAGAGTATGCTTTTCTGGGGGGTGGGTGTAGTAGTATTTTTACCTGCAGACTTTGAAAACACTTTGTTTGGATGTCGTAAGGCAGCAATGACCCACGGATATTTCCCTCCCCACTCCTCCTGGGTACCTGCAGTAATGTTTTTTTTTTTTGCTGGATGTTCACCAGGTCCCTGGACACTGGGCTCTATGTCAGCGATGGATGTTTTAATTTCCCTCCGTCAATGTTTTAATGTTATGCATCGCCGCTATGCATAGTTGTTTATTAATTCGTAGCACTACTGTACACAGCTAAAAAACTACAACAGCCATAATTCATGTAGGCCCGTCTGTGGGGAAAAAAAGGATAAATGGCTGCGATTGACGGTAAGCGCATGGCAATGACTTGTTGTGAAGTGAATGCAATGGAACGGGGGAGGGACAATGTGACATCTAGTGGCTGAATGTTATCAGTGTTATCAGTAGCACTTTTAATGTTTTATTAGGTTATAACTAATCAAAACTCGGGTTTAGTCAAATTTTCGCGACAAACAGGACAGGATTGGGGATCCGGGACAACTGCTAGTAATTTGTGACTGTCCTGAATTTTTTGGGACGTCTGGTCACCCTATCTAGGAGTGATTTCTTGTTGTGTATTTTTCATCTGTTGGCAAAATCCATTCAGACATCTATTGTCATGTTGAGCTTCGGTATCTCTACTGCAGCTCCAATGAAGTTGATTTTTCAACAATGTCAGACATCAAATGTGGGTAAAAATGTGTGTTTCATTTTAGACCCACAGTGTTATTCTGACAGCTGCAACAGGGAGAAAACCAGAGATGTATTGTGTTCTCCACTGACAATAGCCTCATCAGACCAGAATGCAATACAAGACAAGACATGACATACAATGTTGAAGGGTTGATTTGACTTTTTCTCAGTAGTAGTGGACTGAAGATGCAGGTTGAGGGGAAATTATAGTACTTGATAACTAATCTAAAAGTCAGGCTGACGGCACCAAACAGTGAAGAGTATCAGGACTGTTAGAAGGACTTTGGACTGTTTTCAGTTCTCTGGTACCACGAGAACTCGGCCACACTGCTAACAGATGTTTGTATTGCCTCGCTGTCAGACTGGAACGCTGCTGAGTTTCAGTCTGTCTCAGTGAGTGAGTGAGAGACACAGGGAGAGCTACAGTGACACAACTAAACCAAACACTGACACCCAGTCAATGGCTGCATGATTGAATACACATGCATGCGCCCACACACTCACACACACACATTACAATTATTTTCTCCACTGCTCAATAAAAAGTTGATTTGAAGCCAGTTAACAGTGAAGACTCCCTGCTGCTCTATTTTACTGCAGTGCAGCTCTTGCCAAGTCTACTGACACACATTTACACATCCTCCTGCTGGATATTGTTGTACATTATGAGTTGCATAATACAGCTGAGTAAAATTTTTGTCATAAACACATCACGTTGATGTGTGCAGCATGTACTGTGGTTTGATTAGCTGCTTCTGATCACTGTTCAAATGTTGATTTTGTCACATTATACTGTAATTATATAATTGCAGTGTATTTGCATGAACAGACACAAGGCTGGAACATCTTATAGCTTCTAGTTTTTCTAAATGCCTTTCTGCGAAACAGGCCCAAAGTGTATTTGAGTTAGGAGACAGGCGAACAGTAGTGCAGTAAACACCACCGTTAAACGCCACAGGCAGCGCCCTTCCTCATCATCGCCTATAATTCACCTCAGTTCTTCAGTCAGACTGAGAAGCAACGGCACGAGAGGTCATCAGAAGTTAAAGTCAAGAAGACAAAGAAGTGTAACCAGCGGAGACAATACATTTGTGTCTCTCTTTTTACTTTAACTATCAATTGAGTTTCTTAAAGGAACAGTGTGTAACATTTCGGGGGATCTTTTAGCAGAAATGTAATATAATATTCATAAATATGTTTTCATTAGTGTATAATCACCTCAAGCTAAGAATCGTGTTTTTGTGAGCTTAGAATGAGCCTTTCATATCTACATTTGGAGCGAGTCCTCCTCACAGAGTCCGCCACGTTGCTCTGCCATGTTTCTACAGTAGCCCAGAACAGACAAACCACACATTGGCTCTAGAGAGAGACTTTCACGTTTTTACTTTATCTAAAGGCCACCGCAGTTCCTAGACACGCTTGTGAAACTGCAGTAACGTGAGACGCAGAGTGCAAAACCGTGATACCGCCAGCCGCCATCTGACTTCCGTTGCTCCTAAAGTAGTGTTATTATGGTAAGGATGGCCTCTGAGTGAGGCATTACGACTATAGACTGTATATAAAGATGGACGATGCGTCTCTACTTCCTCCCACTGTACAAAAGTGAAGCCAAAATATCCCGGATACGGCAGCTGCCATCTTGAGATTTTGGCGTCATTTGGTCTGCGCAGTAGGGATCGGACGGTGGAGCCACAGTATCGAGGTCACCCGCCCAAACCAATCACGAGCCAACACAGCCGCAGCTTGTCAGCGAGAGAGACTCACAGCTGTCAATTCTGACGTCTCACCACCTTTTTATAGCATCAAATAAAAATAATAAAAACAATTATAACATGAATGGACAGGACCTACACTGCAGCCAGCCACCAGGGGGTGATCAAGATATTTTGGCTTCACTTTTGGGGAGCTGTCATGTCTATGGTTTTGCGCTCCGCAGCTCACGTTACCGCAGTCTTGGGAAGGGAGGAGTGAGTGGAAACAGTTGGTTGCAATCTGCAACCACACCACTAGATTTCGCCAAATCCTACATACTCTACTTTTAAATCAAAGTTTCCTGCAGAATAATGCTCCTGAATATAAGCACAATATGATATTGTGTTTCTCGCCACTACACGAAGGCAAAGCCGTACATTTCAGTAGACAAAGCAATAAACACAGTCAAGTCACACACTCACATTGGCACCTCCTGGGCTGTTGTATGTTCGGTGGCTGTTGACTCGGCTGTTAGAGGGTCATTGTTGTTTGCCAGCAGCCTGGCACGGAGAGAGGGGAGTCGGGCCAAGCAGAGAGGGCGCTGGGTGTCCCCCGAGCCGAAAGTCCTTCACCCACTTTCCTAGTGGAGTCAAGTAGAGGACACTTCAGTCAGACAACAGACAGTGCATGTTTGGAGTCTATAGAGTCTATACTAGTGTTTTGTTTTATTTATGTTCACTATGGAGAGATTTGACATGTAAACATGTTTTCACGTTGTACACTGGAGTAGATTCCTGGACAACCCACTGAGAGCTCAGGTCCATCCATAACTAATGGATCTTAAATGACATGCAATAGACAACATTGCTCAGTTTTACGGTGTGTTATTGTTCTTATCAATTACACACGTGGGCAAAATTGTTGGTACCCTTCCATTAAAGAAAGAAAAACCCACAATGGTCACTGAAATAACTTGAAACTGACAAAAGTAATAATAAATAAAAATTCACTGAAAATGAACTAATGAAAATCAGCTATTGTTTTTGAATTGTGGTTCAACAGAATCATTTTAAAAAACAAACTAATGAAACTGGCCTGGACAAAAATGATGGTACCCCTAGAAAAGATTGAAAATAATTTGACCATAGGGACATATTAAACTAAGGTGTGTCCTGTAAATAGCATCACAGGTGTCTTCAAACTTTTAATCAGTCAGTCTGCCTATTTAAAGGGTCAAAAGAAGTCACTGTGCTGTTTGGTATCATGGTGTGTACCACACTGAACATGGACCACAGAAAGCTAAGGAGAGAGTTGTCTC
>CAKALU010059658.1:0-59807 GCA_916700995.1 Hozukius guyotensis
AACATGATTTAGATCTGATCCTAGTGTTGGCTTTTCCTGCCTCACCCTCCTGCGCCCGCAGGGAGACACCGGCAACCGGAGCCTCTCCTCCGCTGCCTTTTTGCCTTCACTGACACAGCGCGCACCAACAGAGGTTTTCCGTGTCTTGTGAAGTGACGGGGCTCCGCAAAGAGAGAGAAACGTGAACCGTGACACCGGTGTCTCCCTGCGGGCGCAGGAGGGAGACGGTAACGTTTCTCTCTGGAGGAGCTGCAGCATTTATTTCTGCACAAACGTCCACTGTACATTCACTAGATATTCTCAGAGCTAAACTAACTCTCCTGCAGTGTGGAGTGAGCGCGCGTTCACGTCTAGAGGTGGAGCGAGTACGCGAGAATGCGCGCGCTGTCTGAGTGAAGGCGAGCAGGCAGAGGAGACGAGGCTCCGGCCACACGCGAGCGCGCATATGAGAGTGCGCATGTGTCCCGACCCGCTACATTTATACGCTTACAAAGTTACAAACAGTCCCTTTAAGTAAGTAAGTTTGAAAAAATTTAGTTATAATAGTATGCATATTCATATTTTTATTGTTCAACACAGGCAATTTTGGTAGAGACATTAAAATGATGACAATAGAATAGAAATAATTTAGTTTTACTGTTGTACAGCACTTTGTAGGCGGACGTTTTACTGGCGTCTGGTAGTCGCTTTCAGAACAAAATGGCGAAAGCGTAGCCATGGAACGATCAATTGACTTTAACTTCTTAGCTATATACATTCTTTGAGGGGGGGGGTCTAATGAAGACTTGCTGTTGAGTTGCATTATGGGAAATGTATTTTTGGAGCTTGACTGATCAGCTCAGGATATTTTGTCCTCTGTTGCTTCAGTTTTGACCATACTTTTTTTGAATATGTCTCTTGAAAGTCCCCAAACTGTATGGACGTGTAATAGCCTACTAAATTGCTGGAGCATCCCTTTAAGTCAGTGTAGGCTACTTCTACACAGTGACGGTCCCATTTTTTCAGACATGGATTTGTAGGTCACTTTCTAATTGGTCAAAACAGGAACCCCCGCATATTTTAACGTTTTTAGCTCAGCCTACTTTCTGCTTGTCCAAATTTGTTTCACCTCAGTTTGCTCAGTTTCCCTCCTCCTCCTCCTCCTCCTCCTCACCCCCCCTCACCCCTGTGTGTGCAGTCAGTGCACCAGACTGAGTTCAGCCCCTTCAGCTGGAGGCTCGGGTTTATCTGGAACCAAAGAGAAAGCCATTCAGGAGCTGTGCGCCGCGAGGTAAAGGAAAGGACGCTGGGGGGGAGTGAGAGAGGACCGGGAACCAGGGATTTGACCTTTTCCGCATAAACTCGGATTTTGTGAGGGCGAGCGGAGGAGCCATGGCCGTGTTCTCTGCGCTTTGGGTGCTCGTACTGTGCCAGCTTTTGACATCATCCTCAGCCCAGGTAAGGGTCATCAAGCTCCGCATCCCTCCTGTTATTTAGCCGCCTGCGTCTTATCTTAATGGTGATGCGTTTTGTTGCTGGTAGCGTTTTATGTTTTTATTAACTAAGCTATTGCAGAAAGTTAATGCCACCTGCGGGTCCACCTATTGATAATAAAGGCCATGCCTTGTGTTGATGAGGACAGCTGTTTTAGCCCTGACCTGCATGCTCTCCACCCTGATGCTTTCTCTCATATTTTACACTTCTTCTCGTACAATTCTCATTGACTGAATGAGGACCCAGGGTATTTAGTCTCTCTGCTTCTCTAGGTCTATTTTTACTCTCCCATATTAGCCTAAGTTTGTGCAGGTGGCTGTGCCTTTCGCACTATTTGGTGAAGTTGGGGTTATGTTTTCGCCTGAACCTGTGGAATGCGCGGATTGGAGATCAGTGCCGCAGCGCACAATGCCACCTCTGTTCACTCAGGCTCCCTGAAGGAGCAGGAGCTCATTTAGAAAGTCCTCAGTGAAATAAGTTTATTTTGTTTAGATGAACTGCGAGTTACGGATTTATTTGTGTTTTCATAGAAATCTAGTTTAGCCTTCCTCTTGTGCGTAAAGGGAGATTTTAAAGAGTCTTTACGCAAGCGTATTCGCATCATTGTTTTCAGGGAGTTGCAGTTGAATTGAATTAATGTCTAGTTACGTCTTTAGAATTATTCAATTTTGTTAATTTTGCCCTTGTAAAATGTTGGTATCATAATGTTGATGCCAAAATACAAAACATTTGTCATCACTTTCTACTTTATTCAGTTCATGTCAAACCACAACCCAACCCTCATGTAGGCTATACAGTAGTGGTGTCAAAGAAACAGAGGATATTACTACTCAGGGAGAAATGCCTGATTTTGATGCGTTTTGTGTTGCAGAGGCCGGGCCCCAGAGGAGCTCCAGGGCCAGCAGGAGCCTTAGGGCCCCCGGGAAGGGATGGCACTGATGTGAGTTGACCAGACTCCAACAGCTTCTTTCTACTTTAAAACAAATGCGCCCTGTATTTTTTTGTGCCGATATCAGATATAATCAACTCGAGTGAGTAAATAAGAAAAAATATGTTAAGAAAATAATAAGAAAACTATGTCAGCATCTCAATTGAATGGGGTTTTTCTTTCTGTGAGTAATTACCTGATTTATTTTCCTCACCTTTTAAGAAAAATGGGGTGTTAAGTTACAGATCAAAATCACAAACATTTTGAATAATATTTTTTTAATTTATGCCACAGTCTCTATAGTGATAATTTAGTCAGTGGACATTCAAATTCCCACTCAGTTACCTTTGCTAGAAAGTGTTTTCTTTGTGCATAAATGTGGCTGAAATGTTTCTAGATGATGGTTTTTAATCGCACCGACTCCTCCCAAAGCCCCTCCTACCAGTATGACCAGTGGATGGGTAGGCAGGGTTTAAGTGTCTGTCTACTGAATGGAGTTCTGTGGGGCGAAAACTGTCTGGTTAATTATCCTTTCCTGTTAAACCCTTCAAAGCTTACATTATATTCACACTGTGAATGGCTTGACTTCTTCACTCATACAGTATAACGTCAGTCAGCCTGATATGTGTGGATTTCCATCATTGTATCTTGCCAATAAATGTGGACAATACAGGAACAATACAAGAAGCTGCCAGACTCCTTACTGCTTAAGGGGTTTTGGTGGTATGTAGGATATGATGTTATGGTGAAAAAATATAGGGTAAAAATGATGTGATGACTTTATTTGCACAAGTTCTAAGAGGAAATTGGATTACAGGGAAGTCAAGTAAGATGAAAAACTTTGATAATGTAATCCTCCTATCCTATATCCTTTATGTCTTTGATTTTTGTCAAACTTCTGTTAAATAATTAAAAAAAAACATTCTAAATGATGTACAGCCATGTAAGAGATCTTAAGTTGTGATTATTTGTGACTCCAGTAAAGTTTAGGCACACAGAGGTCCCATTCATACATTCCCCAACCCTGTGAGACCATCTAGAGTTTCACCTCACACCTCCTCCCTGCACCTCCAGCCCCCCCTGTACAAACCACACTGAAGCTTTTATCATGTGACCAGTCAGCATCAGCTCGCTTTAGTACTGTTTGTTCTTCCCCCAGTCTCTGCAGAAGCCAAACAGCATATCCCATCTGCTTCAGTCCCTTTAATACTTCTGTTGTTGGTATTACACTAAGAACTCAATCTTGACAATCAAAACTGTAGTCACTGGAAGTGTGCAAAAGTTTTTGTCAGGCTATATTGCTTATTTTTTCTTTCTCATTAACAGGGCAAAGACGGACCTGCTGGGCTGCCGGGGAAATCAGTAAGTTTCAACAAGTCGAATCATATTTCGGGACTGTATGAAAATTATTGGGGTGGTGATGAACGTTTTAACAAAGCAAGGTCCTCCCCAGTGTTATTTATGTTTTCTAAACCCTCCTCTGGACTTAAAAGAGCTGCAACACCCTTCCCACAATATGTCAAAATAACACAACTGTTAAATTAGTACAACTTTTTTATCGTAATTTAAAATCTTAATGCAACTTTTAAGGTGCACCACCAGTGTACACATTAATAAAATCCTGATACAGAGAGACCTGTTGTCTTCTAGAAGTTGTCTTTTTGTCTCAAAGGGCTTTACAATCTGTACTGCATATGATGCCCTCTATCCATCTATCCTTAAACCCTTGATTCAGATAAGAAAAAACTCCTTTGTATTTATTAATATATTTTTTTTGGCTGATGTTCAGATAAAAGAAATAAATATTAGAATTTATATTAGATCCATTCTGTTGGGTAGATAACTGATTTATTGTGCACTACTTCATAAATCTCTGTGTAGGGTGCCAAAGGGAAAGGAGGAATACCAGGAACAGCAGGAAAACCAGGCCTGCCGGGACTTCCAGGGGTGGACGTAAGTGTCCAATAAACACACACAGACTCTTATACTATCGACACAACACCTTTTGTCTTTGTCAACGAATGTCAGCCTAAAATTGTAGTTTCTGCTATGTAAGTGAAAGGATTATTGATTGATGTTCAAAATAACAGCAGAGCACGAGGCAATGATGTATAACAGAATTATGTGCTCTCTCTTCAGGGTTTGACAGGTCCTGATGGTTCTGCTGGGAAGGATGGACCCGCAGGGGAAGCAGTAAGTGTGTTTTAATCTTTCTGCGATGCCGAGGATACGCTTTAAAGATGCACCCAATTGAATTTTATGAGCTTATCTACTTCAAACTGAACCCCCATTAATCAACCAGGTGAAGTCTGCCACTAGAAAGACACAAATGTATGCAGGAACACTGCATGTTGACTGGGTGCTACTTCTGTATGAAAATCTTTAGGAGGGTCTAACCGGGACAAGTTTCCTCTGTCAGCATGGATTTATCCAGCCGGCTCACCCTCTTGGTGGGAATATTTTTAATGAGGGATCAGAATCGGATTTATTTCTTGCTGCTTCCCTAATCCGGCCCGGAATGCACACTGTTTCCCACCAACCTGAGAGACTGTAGGGGATGATGATCTGTTGGCCCGACACCGAGGGAGACGGGTGCTATCCTCTAAGAGACACAAGACAAGACAGAATTACAACACGTATGATTAAAGTGGTAGGCACATTAAATATAAGATATGGGAGAATACAGATTGAAGGACCTCCAATGTAACACTGCAAATTCACCCCCACCCCCCAGCAATCCAACTAATTAGCCAAGCTAATGAGGAAGCTTGCATCAACCAGTGTCCCTAATTACTTAGATTACTACATTGCCATGGCTGCTTCATAGTGCAAAGACAAACAGGATCAAACTGGTGGAGTTTGACACGGAGCAGAAGCTAGTGTACAGCGGTAATCAGCTAACAGTGATGATGACTGTTCATTTTTATAACAGTACAGATGTGTCTCTAATTTCAGACACATCTGCTCACTATAGTATTTACAAGTCATTTTCAGCTACCTCACATCTGATTGTTTATGATTTGTGTGCCAGTATACTTTGTTGTTTAGTTTGCACACTGAGGAATGCAGCGAATAAGTAACATCACTGTGTTACACTTGTGGGTTTTTTTGCCCTCTCACCTCTCAGACAAAACAAATACAGCTGTGAGGAGGTAAACAAAGAGTTAAAGGAGGAGGAGGAGAAGAAGAAATGATAATGGAGGGGAGAGAAGAAGGGGCTCCACAGGAAAACTATTTGATCATTTATTTGTGGAACTAGTTTGTAGGAGTAATTTACCGACAGAAATAATGGATGGTACATGTAGACAAACTGAAGTTAGGAAGGAGGAAGACATACATGGATATTGACAATTATTTTGGGATTGTACTGATAACCCAACTACATATGCAAGATTGAAGACTATTTAGTTTGAAGGGACACTTGGATCACTTTAGGATAGTCTGGTTCCAGGATTATTACCTACTCAATGACTACTACTACTACTACTACTACTATCAGTACAACAAATAAACCATAAACTACTAAAGCTGCTCTAAATGCAGTTAAACCAAAGGAAACTTACAGATCATATACACAGATTAACTATCAGAGGGACGAGGCATCCATGAGGTCAGCCGGCTTCTTTGTTCTCACAAGGGTTTGCCACAGGTGAGCCGGCTGCCTATATTAACTCTGAGGCTCCGCCCATCCAGGAAGTAGAGAGGCAGGTGGAGGAAAGTCAGAGTGGGAGGGGATTTTCTTCAATTAAGTTCAAAGGCTGTGCGTTCCAGTACCCATACTACCATACTATGGCAGAAAAACATGTAGTGTGTCCCAGTACATAGTATGTCAAATGCAGTATGCCAAAAATACCAGGATGTCCTACTAGATCCGGTCGCATTTTGCAGTACGCAAGCCAGCATGCTTTTCTGGCTATTCTGACCCACAATCCTCTGCGCAGCGGTTATATGAGCAAGAGGGTCAAAGGTCATGGCACAATGTTATGTTGATTGTCCCAATTGTATTCATACTGCATGCAACAGTACATACTTTGTAAGGGCAGCTGCAGTATGTAATAAAAGTACAAATAAAAAGTATGCGATTTGCAACGTAGCCACGAACTTTGAAGCGCGTTCCCACAGAGTCGGTGAGAGTTTTAGGACTGTCAAATTGTCAAGCGACGTTAAACACGGGGTTACCAAAGGAAGCCCGGAGATGTAAAAAAAACGAAGGTAAACAAAGAGGACGGCACATGGGTGGTCAGCCTGGCATATTAAATTAACACAGAAGCATTAACATTAAGGATTTAAGATGGAAGGTAAAAAAAAACATGAAATCAGAGGGATGCAAGCATAAGACTATATAACACACCTGATTTATTCAACAAAGCATTTCTTTTAATTTTTCTTAATGATGCTGTTTTGAAAATAACGAGTAAATGATTTATTTAACTATAAGGATACCTCTCCTTGGGGCGCCCCGGTAGCTCACCTGGTAGAGCGGCCGCCCCATGTACCAAGGCTGAGTCCTTACTTATTACCCTGTGGCCCTTTGCTGTCACTGTCTCTATCAATAAAAGCAAAAAGCACAAAACATAATCTTAAAAAAAATAAATAAAAAAAAGGATAGCACTCCTCTCGTAAGCCTGGAAGATAAAAACCCATAATTGGTGTCATCAAGGTAACGTGATATGTCGCCACAAAGTGCTGTCGTATCTATGCCATTTCAAGCCCTTGCAGCCTCTCACACTCAATTAAGTCCCTGAGGGTTCAGGGTTTAAGGCCTTAGGGAGGACATCGAAATGGGCCACAGTTTCTGTTTGTTTAATTATGTCTGAGAGGCTGATTGTGGCATTTTGCTTTGCTCTCTACAGGGTGACCCTGGACCTGCTGGGCCACCTGGATCTCCTGTAAGTACCCCCACACACTATGTAACACCTACGAAATATCACAGAGGCACACAGCAGTCGTTCCTCAAGTCCTCTGATGTGTAACCATTATTACACTGACCATATCAGCCTGAAGACTTCTCATTCCTTGATGCTTTATCGTACATACCATTCCATTTATTTAATACAGGCAAAATGCACATAATAAACACGACAATATGACGACGTGACAATATAACCTTAAAAAAAAGAAAAAGTAAAGAAAACACTTAGTCAAAAGGAAAATAATAAATAAATAAATATCCAAAGACAAAAATAAAATTATAAGGATCGGACTCTTCAGTAATTTAAATAATTAGATTGACAGTACCAAAACATTTTCACTAGAGCAAATGTTTTCCATTATTTTTTCCAAAAGAAATTGGCTTTGTATTGTATTTTTTAGGAAACTAAGATTCAGATTAGTTCTTGATTGAGCTTTGAATGTAAATATTTTACCCAAAAGAATAATTGTATTTAGTATCTGGGGACAATTTTTATCCAGAACCCCCAACGTAATGTTTAAAGGTGTAAATGTTAAATGAATATTTAGTGGCCTTAGCCAATTTTGGATATTGGTCGTATACCATCTTATCCGAGACCAGTCGTTGGAACAAAGGCAGTTTCTCCTTGTCAGACTGCATTGGATAATTTCATGCTAAGAGAATCAAGTAATTCTGCTCTTGTAAAGTCAGAGCTATAACTCCGCTCTAATCAGACTTAGGTAGCCCTCAGCTGACACTTTTGAAAGCGGCAGTGTCACATATTGTCAGAGGAACACTTAGATAATAGTTTGCTCTGATATAACTGGACTGTAAAAGTGCACATCCAGCTCTCAGCAGCGACCTGGGACAAACTTTCAAAGCGGATTTAATGCAGTGATACATCACATGGTGGATAGTGATTTTGCGAGCAAATCTAATCATCCCCTCGGTGTTTGTGACTTAATTTGCCTTCCTGTGTCTTCCGTAGGGCAGAGGGAGACCAGGAGCTGCAGTGAGTACACAGCACTGTCTTTTCATATCACTCTTATGTGCAGAAAGACTACTTCTACATATCACTATAGCTTGTTTATCATCCTAAAAGCTTGTACATGTTATACAATGTCGTAGCCCCTGATTGTGTGCTACATCTTCACATGTGCTCTGATGTCTTTTGTTTCCAGGGACTACCTGGAACCAACGGGTTGCCAGGCGGAGTCGGACCCCAGGGTCCAGCTGTGAGTATCTGAGTATCTGATCTGATCAATTAGACTTCCTGTCGTCCTCATGGAGGAGCCACATCCTCTGATTCAATGAGATTCCTGTTATCTATTTTATTACATCTTTGATTCAATACCCACAGAAAACTTAATTTACTAGGTGAATAGGGAACGGCAGCAACATTCATACACAAGCCTCTGCAGTAGAAACTGTAAATCTGATACTGATTGAGATCCAGCTGTTTTATTTAATCTCATATCTCTGCTGGAATCAACCAGCTAAATGTTTCCCTAAATTTATATATAACATAGCAGGACCAGGAGGATAAGAATAACCCCTTCATTATGTGGACTGGCCTAGTGTTTCTACTGGGTCTCTACACACTTTATTTGGATTATCCGATATTCATACTCAGCTATTGTGTAATTAAAAGCTCGCTCAGTTTCAGAAGATGCTACAATATTGTTAGCAGAAGTGTGAAGTTATTTTATTGTCTGGGTCAGAAGGTTGGGGTTAACATTGAAAATACAGTTTGGGTCAGTATTAGTATTGTTGTCATGGTTGCTATAGTAAACAGAGATGCAGCAAGAGGTCAAATGAAGAGTTATTGAACATCTACTTTACCTCCTTTAGGCGAGTTGTAATTTGAGTAGTTAAAGATCCTCTCCACACATGTTTCAAGACATAGAAAATATTACTTTTTTCCACAAAAAAGTTCAATTGCCTTGCTAAAAATATGCAATATGCACATATTTTTCGATTAAAAAAAGTTTAATTAACAAGATGTCTCCTACTGTATGTTTCGACTTCCCCCCTTCGACGTGTAAGTTGCATATTGGACCATGACTGGCTTCCAAACTAGCTGCAATGTCACTAATTTTTAAAAAAAAAGACTTAAACTCAGATTTAATGTGAGCACAGAGAAACATTTCCCCCTTCGACAGATCAATTTGAAAACAGCCGTCAAGTGTCAAACTCGGGAAAGACATACTTCATTCTGCATGATGAAGGTCAAACATCCAAGCGAAGTGACAATAAGCAAAACACATCTTTTGAGTGGAAGGGGCCTTTAAGTGTTACTCTACAACCACAACTGATAGTAATAACTGTGATCAGTTGACTTCAGTAAGCTGAGATGTTACAGATTGACTCTAACTTTGACACAATAATAGTTATTTTGAACTAAAGTTGTGCTGAAGTTGTCACTAATCTTGGTGCTATCTATCTGTTTCTCAGGGTGGTGAGGGTCTCTCAGGACTTCCCGGACCTCCTGGCACTGATGGACCACCAGTAAGTGCAGTTATCATTATATATTTGATAACTGGTGCTATTATAAACTGTATTTTTCCACTGCCACCCAGTGGATCTCTTGTTGAATGTCTGGGGATTCACAGATGCAGGGATGTATTAATGTTTATAAAAAAGGTATCTTACCGTGTGTTGTCATTTCTCCTTCTATCAGGGTCTTCCTGGTACTCTTCATGACCTTAGCGGTGACCTTCTGGTAAGTTTTCAGTCTCATGCACTTGTGGGAGCAGCATAATGACAGTAAACTGAAGATGCGCCCTCTGTATGCATGTAGTGAGTGTAAAGTCCTCAGTGTGTCGTCTCTGTCCTCTGCAGTGTCCTGCTATCTGCCCCTCTGGTCCCTCTGGTCCTTCTGGGATGCCAGGATTCAAGGTAAATATAGTTTCTGACATGGTTCTTTTGAATTATATGCTTCTCAATATATCCGTGGGAATATACACAACTCATGTCACCCACAATGCATTTCCTCATACACACTCACCATGTCTATATTTCTGCTCATGTAGGGCCACACAGGGCATAAAGGAGACAAAGGAGAGCCTGGAAAGAATGGAGAGAAGGTGAGTTTATTATGTGACACAGATATTTTGGCTGCTGTCAGTGATATAATGTGGCTAATGAGGTGGCTAATAAGAGTAGAATTAACCTTGTATGTGCAAAATTGGTTTTATTGAGTACAGCTGCTCGTCTTTTTGTCAGTTGTCTTTTTGTTGCCGTCCTAAGTATCCTATTTTGTCTCTAGGGTGATGGTGGTCCACCTGGCCCACCAGGTATTCCTGGGACTGTGGGTCTGCAGGTGAGTTACAGAAAGATGATTCAGAATTTGTGTTACTTTTCACTTGTTACCTGAGTTTTTGGTTCTTTTTGTTGATGTTTTAATGTTCCTTCACGATGTTCTGATGCTGTGTTTCAGGGCCCGCGTGGTCTCAGAGGTTTACAAGGCACAATGGGCTCTGTAGGAGACAGAGTAAGCAACTTTTAGAGCATGACCACTCCTTCTTTGTTCAGCTTCTTATCACTCACGATGCAAACATTTGAATTTGTGTACTTACAGTTGTTCTCCTTCCTTTGTCTCTAGGGCCTGCCTGGTTTCAGAGGCAAACATGGTATTGCCGGCATCATTGGAAAGACAGTGAGTCTCTCCTTGTTTGTAACGCATTTGAAATAAAAAAAACAGCGTTTGGTTAGGAGTTTACATCCTGAACAGACGGCTGGTCCCATCAATGAATAGCTGTGTGTGTTTCATCTGATGTCTCCAGGGTGATGCGGGAGAAGCAGGACCACAGGGATTCAGAGGACCCAAAGGAGAAATTGTGAGTAAAAGACTTTTAGTTTGCGACTATTAGTTTCACAAGTAGATAAAATATGTATGAATGACACCCCTAATGTGTCTTTCAACAGGGTAAAATTGGTCCCAAAGGAGGTCCTGGAGGATCCGGACCCAAAGGGGAGCCTGTAAGTGCATATCTGATTATTAATTATACATTTTTTAATATACATCACCGCTCAGAACCACGAGGATCATATGTGATGTCTTCTATAGGGTATTCCTGGCAGAGATGGCAAAGATGGTTCACCAGGATTAGATGGCGAGAAGGTGAGTTTCATCTCTTCTTACTGCACGCTTTGGGCTTAAAGTGTCACATAAAGTGATTATGTGAGTAAAGCTGATATCACAGTGTTGTCTGTGTTGATAGGGTGATGCTGGACGCCATGGAGTAGTTGGAGAGAAAGGACCAAACGGACTTCCTGTGAGTATTTTGAAATAGACTTTCCTGTATAATTTATAATAAAGGGTGTTATTTAAATCCTTCATTACCTTGATTCTCCAGTCCAAGTAGCAGTTTGACGGTAATACCCACTTGATTGTGTGTTCCAGGGTCTACAAGGAAAGGCTGGTGCAAAGGGCTCTAAAGGAGAATTTGTGAGTATTACAAGAAAATAAAAACAGACTTTAACCTTAAAGATGAGATTAGGACCATGGAGGACAACTTTTATCTTCTCCCTTCTTTTACATCAGGGTGATGCAGGGAAGGCCGGGGAGACGGGACCCTCTGGAGAGCCAGGTATTCCTGTATGTATCTGATGGGCTTTTTTTGGGGGGGTTGGGGAGAAGGGTCACAGCCTCTCTGACATGTCACTTAACCCCACAATGTTGCGTCTGGGCTCTAAACTTTCCTGACTTGTCTTTCGTCTCCTCCCTCAGGGTGATATCGGCGTCCCAGGAGAGAGGGGGATAGCAGGACCCAGAGGAGTGGCTGTAAGTTAACGCTTACACAACAAACTAAGGCGACATGGATCTGTTGTCACATTGCTGCACTGCTTGTGTAGCTATAAAAGCTTCAAAAGCATCTATTATAGGGCATTTAAAAATAATCTTTGGCCCATTTAGAAGCCAAATTATTAGACTTTCTGCTGCACAGATGGTCTGTTAAATTTAACCAGTTTACAGACTCAGTTTCCAACACTTTAAAGTGCACTGTTCTAGCAAGCAGCGTGGATATTTGAATGCATCAATAATGAAAACGAAATTAAATGAATGTAAAGTGCCCATCTTAAAAGACCACAATGCATAGCAGCATACAGCATAAGATAATAAACTACTGCCCTTCAAAGTTAATGATATTCTGCTGTGGCTGATTCAGTGGCTTGCTAAGGTGGAGGCAGTAATGAAGGGCCAGTGATGAGAGCAGGTATTCATAGAGGAGGAATTCGTAAACAGAGAGGTCTTTGTTTTTCACATCAGACCCTGCGGAGAGGGGAAAAAAAGAGATAAAACAGCATAGGAATTAACACACTTCTCTCACACACTGTACTGCATAATGAATCATGCTTCACACAACCAGCATGCACATTGTTTTTATACTTCTGCTTCTCTGAATTTCCATTAATATCCAGTTTGTTTTACTATTGTACGCTCTTCCTGTTTCCGACAGGGAGGTATTGGGCCAACGGGCAACATTGGTCCTCAGGGAGTGAAAGGCTTCCAGGTTAGATGCATGACATCACCGACCATTATCAGGTTTTTGTTTTACTTTTCAGTTAACTCACTTGCTGTGTGTGTGTGTTTGTGTGTGTGTGTGTGTGTGTGTGTGTGTGTGTGTGTGTGTGTGTGTGTGTGTGTGTGTGTGTGTGTGTGTGTGTTTGTTTGTGTCTGTCATGTACTGCAGGGGGTAAACGGAGCCTTGGGGGATCCAGGTCTTCCAGGTCCAACAGGAATCCGTGGAGAGTTTGGCGAAAGGGTGAGTTTGACGTGTACAACAAGATGAAATGTGTCCCAGGGCTTAACGCCATCCACTGTAATCCATGATACAGCAACTTTCTTATAATAATAATAACAAATATATTCTCTTAGTTATTCTTGATTAATCTACCAGTTATTTTCTCAATGAGTTGATTAATTACATGGCCTATAAAATGGCAGCAAATAGCAAAAATTTCTGAAGCTGGAACAAGAGAATTTTGGCATTTTTCCTTAAAAACATGACTCAAAACGATGATCAAATAGTTGCTGAATAGTCAATTTTCTGTTGATTGACTTATCAGTTAATTGACAAACCGTTCCAGCTCTAATACGGTTCCTAAAATACAACAACAAAAGCAGGTAAAAGCCCCCAAAACTCCAACATATCTTCATTAAGGGCCACTCCTTCAAATTCAAACATGAAACTTTAACAAATGTCTTTGCACACCACTATATCTTCACACAAACTCAGACAGAGCAGAGATATGTAACTATCCAGGTACTGTATGTCAATACGCAGGTCATCCTTCCTCAGTCTTCCTCAGTGGTATAAACACAAACTGCAGCCAGCAGAGAGCTCAAACACAAAAAGGCCTCCTGTTCAGGATCTGAGGACAGAACAAAGCCCGTCTTTATACCGCTCCTGGTTCCCCTCAACCAGCCCACCTCACTTCCCTTCATCCCCCTTCCTTCTGCCACAGCCGGCCTTCCACAAATATCTCTACATGGCTCTCATTTATTCTCTCTCTCCTTTTTTCAACCCTATAGGGTCCAGTTGGAGCTTATGGAGCTAAAGGAGACATGGTAAATATTTAAGTCCAAGTTCAAGCTGGTTAAGTATGATCTCCACTGAATGCCCTGTGAAAGTCTCCATCCAGCATTTTGACGCTTGTAATAAAACATTTCACAGTTGTAAACATAAATATTCCAAATGTGTACCCGTTTACTTTCTGCTGCAGTGTATGTGAATGACATCAGCTGACAGGAAGTAAATATGGACCCAAGCTGTTGCGTAGCAATGCAATTCCCTTGAAACATTTTATAGAGACTGGAAAAATTGTGTCTGTTGTATCAGCCCAAGAGATTATAGACTTTACTTTTCATTCTTCAAACAAAGAGAAAAGACATTCAAAAAAACAAAACTGGAGTTGTGAGATTGAATCAAATAATTCAGATGTTCTGTTTGTCTCTCTAGGGTGTGGCAGGAAGTGATGGTCTACCAGGAGAGAACGGAGAGCCTGTAAGTAGTTTCCTAAATTTCACTGTACGATCAGAATCCAAACGCACAGTGTTAGTGGCCTAGAGACTCATTACTTTGTCAACAGTAATTAGTTACTTTTTATTTAGTCGCTCCATAGTGCAGTACAAAACTTCTGGTGAGGCAGCTTTTAGTTTTTCTGCTGCCCAAAGATCTGAGAGCAGCTGAAAGTGTTGATATCTTTAAATGTAAAGTGTAAAATCTAGCTGTTTGGTCTGGCTTCTGATTAGAATGTTTTATGGTTGTTACTTTAAAAAAACAAAAAACATTTATTGTATTGTATTTATGTTCTAAAATGTTTTTTATTGCCTCTTTTATTTATTTCATTATATCACTTTTATTTCGGATTGCAGTAACTTGTATGAAAGGTGCTATATAAATAAAGTTTGAGAAATTGAGTGTAAGCTTTGTAACATTGTGTTTAACTAATCATATGCCTCTATTAACAGGGTCCTTTTGGCCCAGTTGGACAAAAAGGACAGGTGAGCTACATCAACGTTTTCGTTTACATTTTGTTACTTGTGTGTCCTCTTTGCCGTGTTTCATAACTCCACATCGACGTGCTTCATTCAAACCAATTTTGTAGACACAGTAGAAGTCCTTCTATTAACACAAAACATAGTTCGATCAGATGTTGTGTGTGGGTGTATTTAGCAGCACAAGTTCGTTCCAAACTCCCTCTGTGTCAGCTCCCTCACTGAACATTAAAAATGGAGCCGTGCTCCGAGCTGTTGCCCACTTGTCAGAGTCACTGCACATGATTCTGCTTCACATTCCAGGTTTAATAGGATTAATTAGAGATAGGTACTGCTGCTTTAGCTTTATTGGCCTGTTCGCTGCTCCTGCCACAAGGGAGAGACGAGTCGCATTAAGCCGCAGCGCAATTTATGTAATTAGAGACACGGTACTGATGAGCCTCACACTTGTAGTCTCATTTACTGTTTGCTGTGCTCGTCGTAGTAATTATCAAGCAACAAGACGCCATATGAATCCGCCCCCGCGTTGTCTCAGCAGACCCAGTTTGCTCCTTGGCTGGTGTTTAGTCAACGATCAAATCAGAGGCTTATGGATGTTTTTAGCTCCAGTTTGGAAGAAATTGATTTCTTCATTGTTGCAAAATGTAATGAGTTATTTAACGGATAATTCTTGTTGATTATAGGAAGGAAAGCGGGGTGAGCTGGGACCTAAGGGCGTGACAGGTCCGCAAGGAGAGCTTGGGGCAAGAGGGCTTCCAGGAAAAACAGGAATAATGGGCTTCCAAGGGGAGCAGGGTCTGCCTGGAATTGCAGGAAAGACAGGTGTACCCGTAAGTGTTTTTTTTATATGTAAAAAAGCTTGTGATTGATTGAGGCATATTAAATGTTGTTTTGAGCCTACACTTTAAAAAAATGTCTTATTTACTTGTGTTTCAGGGTAAACTGACAAGTGAGCAGCACATCAGAGAGCTGTGTGGCTCAATGATCGATGGTGAGACATCTTAATTAATCTTTTCCTGTAATTCACTCCAGTGTTGAATAAAAGTTAAGCTGGATAACTGACCTTCTGGTGTTTTCTATCACGCAGACCAGATTGCACAGCTGGCGGCTAACCTCCGAAGACCCCTGGCCCCTGGAATGGTGGGCCGCCCCGGCCCTGCAGGGACTCCAGGAAAGTCAGGAGTTGCTGGCTCTATTGGGCATCCAGGTTCTCGTGGACCACCAGGGTACAGAGGCCTGCCGGGAGAACTCGGAGACCCAGGTTCCAGAGGTACAGACTTTTGATCTATTGGTAGGAGCACAAAAATCACTTGATCAGCGCCTCATCAGTTGAACAATGACATGAGGTAATCATCAAAATCAGTAATGGAAGAAGTACTCAGATCCTTATCTTAAGTAAAAGTTCCTATAAAACAATTTAAAAAATACTCTCTTGCAAGTGAAAGCCCTGGCTGACATATTATACGTAAGGGATAATGTAAAGCGAGCCGGTCATTATTGTGAAATAAACCCCGACAGGGTCTTGCATCGCCCTGAAGGGGTTTATTTCACAACAATGACTGGCTAGCTGTACATTATCCTGCTTATTACATGGCTACTTAATTAAGAAACCAATAATTTGATACAAAATTGGTACGCCAGAGTCTGACATTAGAACTGCGCCCATAGCGACGGTCTGTTATACATAGCAACGGTTTGCTATGAAAAAATAACAGACCGTAGAATGCAGTGATTGACCAATCAGAATCGAGTATTCAACAAAGCTGTGTAATACATGACATTAATACTGATGCATCAGTAATTTAAAATCTTTTACATACAGTCAGGTAGTTTAGTCCAGTGGTTCTCAACCTAAGGGCCGGGCCCCATCCAAAGGATCACAAGATAAATATGATGGGTTACAAGATGATTACTGGGGTAGGAAAAGAAAAGTTGTGCGATATACATTTGCATCCATTTTTTTGAGTTTTCTCTAATTGTTGCTTTTTTGGGTGGATAATTCCACCTCTTTGAATAGTTATTTAAATTAAACCATCTGATAAGTTTAGAGGGAGTAGTTCCACCCTTTTGGTGGAACTGCTAACAGCTCAGACATCTTGACAACATGTCTAATGTAACAAGGGGCCCCAACTAGACACTACATATTTGTAAGGAGTCACAAGCCAACAAGTTTGGGAACCACTGGTTTGATCAACAGTGCACTGTATTTTGTAAGTTTTAATTTGAATCTGAAAGGTAATTACTATTTTTGTCAAATAAATGTACTGTAGTGCAATAAAAAGTACATACAGTATTCTGAAATGAAGTAGAGAAAAGCATAAAACGGAAGCACTCAAATAAAGTCGTATAGTACAGTACTTGAGTAAATGCACTTAGGTAAGTACTGTATACATAGCTAGGTATACTTTCCACCACTGATTACATTTTTCTGTCTTCACAACAGGTGACTTTGGTGAGCAAGGCGATAAGGGAACCCTTGGCAAAGCTGTTGATGGGCCAACTGGAGACCAAGGATACCAAGGTATGTGGCCTCATACAGTACACTCTAATTAGAGCTAGAACGTTGTTCACTACCAAATATAAGTTACTATACTGTACATATAGACCACTCATTGCAGACATTTTGAATTGTCAAACAGGCGTACTACACACACACATACATGAATGGTTTAATGGCACAAATGGAACAGAGCCATCATTAATATTAAAAGTGACAATGTGACAAAAGTCCATTGTGGTATAATTTGTACTATTGGTATTAACATCAAACAAGACTGTCCAACAACATGGTATAATATGATGCAAAACTGTAGGAAATATGTTCTCATCTTAAAATACAAGTCTGTCACTAACCTCTGCACCTTGTCTTCGGCTCATTCCCTTTACGCTGTCCACAGGTCTTCCAGGAGTACCTGGATATGCCAAAGATGGGCGTGATGGAGGAGATGGAGATCCAGGTGAGCCTGGAGAGTCAGGCAGGTTAGGTAGGACTGGGCACCAGGGACCTCCTGGAATCTGTGACACATCAGCCTGCCAGGGAGCAGTGGCCGCTGGAAAATCCTCCAACCCCAAAAACCATTAAACATGACTTCCTGCAACCTGATGCCATCCATCCTGAGGAGGAAGGGTGATAAGTGAGGGGATAAAGGAATGAAAGAAGAGAGAGATCACAAAAATGCCCTCTTTATTTAAATACTTGTATCACCAGATGGGAAGAGTAACATCAAACAGGTGTGATATTTTCAGAGGAATAGAGGAACATCAGAGGAGTGACATGAATACCAGATCAACAGAGACAAAAACATCAAGATGACATCCAGAAATAAAGTGGACAGAGGCACAGAAGAGTCCATTGCTTCAAATACTACAGTATCACAGAACAAGACTTGACTTACAAACAACTGGAAAATGAATGATGAGTCCTTTTGTGTATAAAAACTTTGTACATGTCTTTTCAATGCCCCCGTCACCTTGGTTAACTGGCAGATGACGCTCTGAAAACAACAGTGACTGTCTCTGAAGTGAATGTGCATGTATCATGGCCCATTAATGTAAATCACAGGTGTTACCTCAACATACAAGCTTACAGTGTAAAATATGGAAATAGGCGACAGAGGCCAAAAGCCTCTGTCAACAAGCTGTGTATGTATTTAAAAGGAATAAAAAACACAAATACCCAGGTGCCCAGAAATTGTGTAGATTAATGCAAAAACTTTAAACTTTTGATAGTCTTTTTTTACAGCTTATTTGTTTTTTTTATTACATGTGAAGTTGATTCTCTAGATCTGAGAATCAAAAACAAAATAAAACTTGTGGATGCATAAATCAGACATTGTAAAATAAATTTAAGACTCTTAGGAGCAACGTTTTTTTTTTCTTTCTTTCTTTTTTTTTTTTTTTAAACTACAATGACCCCATCCACTATGTACTACCGGTGCTGTAACTATTAAATATACATGACCTGAAATACTATTTATTATTTGTGGGTGACTGTTGTATGTACAGTAAGATGCTACAGCGACATGTTGTAAGAAAGAACAAATAAAGCCACTTTTCAGTAAAACATTACTCTTCTCTACATATCAAATGAACAGTCTGTACGTCAGAGTAATATGCTTAACACCATGAAAATCAAGTAATCCCATTAAATAACAAAGTAGCAACATTTATTTCCATGCAAAATTATTTAAATTTAAATATTTAAGTGCATTTACACTAACATATGACTAAACAATGGATGTATGTGGACAAGAAAACTGAACATACTGTATGAACATTTATTTTAATTAAAAATGTACTAAATTTTAATCAAGCGTATAAAAGGTGCACTTAAAGTTAAAACTTGCTAAATGTATGATAGCTGAAAAGCACTATCTCTGCTGTTTTCAAAGGGAAACAGTGCCACCTGTGTATGACTCTATGAAAAGCCCTTTTTTTTTGTACAAATATTGTCTCTTAAGGGGGAATATAATTTATCAGCGGTAGAAGAAATGGCATGACGCTTCAAACACTTGCCTGATGCATTGTGGTTTTGAGATGCAGCTGGAGAAAACCAGCCTTGTTTGAGCATCACGTGGTCTGAGACGGGAAACCTTCCACTTTCTAAATCATTGTGATGCAGTCAGAAGCAGAGCTCCTCTCAAAAGGATGCTTTTTGTCATTCAAAAATGTTACAACACATTGACCTAACACATATCCAGACCGCATGGGACAACCCAAGCTTAAATATTGAATTAAAATGTACTGAACTATCTTGCTGATTTATTAGATAAAGTAGTGAGAGGGTTATTGCTCTACCGCATGAGGAATGCTCAGATTGTCGCCCATGTCCCGGTGGATTGGGTCCTGGCCTGAAGAAGGGCTGGCTTTAAGAAAGTGTCCTTTCTCATCAGTGAATGTCCTCTGAAACTCCTGTAAAGGGGGAGAATAGCAAAAATATTGTGGTTAATGACAGATACTACATTATTCTTAGTCCGTGCCTATCTAGACTGCCCCTCTCTTTTACTCCAGGTGGTGGTGGTGTTGCATACGGTCAGCATAATGTGGTAGATTGTTTTAATTTGCTGCCATGTATTTTTTATTATGTAAATCAATTTCCACAGACAGCAACCCTAGATATTCCATCACAGTAAAATAATAAAGTTTATATGATTTTACACTGTAAAAGTAAGAAGAATTTGATTTGAATAACAAAAGTCAGCTGCATTACTTATTACTCGGGCAGCAGGAGGCAATGTAATTAAGCTCTTATCTTCCAGCCCCAGGTTTCAAGTCTCAAATAGTTCAGTAGCAGGATTATTCAGCCAGACTGCTTTACATCAATCAATTGGCTCGTTCGAGATGAGCCAGGCCTGTACAGAATCGATCACCGGCGATCGCCGCACAATGCATGCCGGTTAGATTTGTGTCCGACTTGATCCCGACTTGCTCTGATGTCATGCACACGTGGGCAACGATAACCTCACAAGAGCCAGGCTGATTGGACATCCACATAAAAAGTGACAAATTTCTCAACACAAACTTACCTCTTTCAAGGTGTCTCCATACGTTTTATTGAGGTATCGGAGGAAGGCAGTGGTCCACTGCAGGGTGGTGGCTTTGTCTGTATCCGACTCACAGAACGGCACCAGCATGTTCAGCTCATCACAGTACAGACGAATCCTCTTCCTGTGCAGAAGCAAAGACAATACAAATGTTTATAATCAGTGTCTCTCAAACTTTACTGACCTGTGACCCTGTTCTTTCGATCCTAAAGTCTCATGCCGCAGTGGTTTACAGAAGACATCATGATATCTATCTAAGGCTGCAATAAACGATTATTTTTATCATCAACTAATCTTTAGATTAGTTGCTTGACTAATCACTTAATCGTTTGTGGTATCCCAGAGCACAAGGTGGCATCATCAAATGTCTCCAAAACCAAGAAATATTCAATTTATTATAATACAAGACCAAGAAAAGTTACTGGCAGGTTTTCCTTAACAAACCCTGAGTTTCTCTCGGTCTCCTCCCTCTTACAGAGCCAGACACTGTTTTATTTCCACAATCATTCAGTCCGTATCAAAGCGTGTATCGAAGCACATTAATTATCGAAGGTTTACCGTATTGTCAGAATCTGAATCCTGGTTGGATATTAGTTTGTTACTCAGGGCTGTCTAAAGTTACCGCTTTTATGTGCATACTTGGTTTACATTCAGATATTACACAGTGTCAAGTCATCCTCAGCTTAGAATAAAACCTCTGCATGTCCTTTTCTTGCACGTGGAAGTTAAAGCTGTGACTCACAAAGACAGCTGTCAGTTGATGTCGGCTGTCACTGATGGAACATAATTCCTATAATATTGGAGATTATATGTTAATATTTCTGAGTGAGCGGGATCGTGGTGCAGCTGCAGAGTGGAGTTTGAAAGTGAGTTTTTTTTTTTAAATAGGCTGCGTATAGTCTGAACGTGTTTCAACAGCATTTCAGTGACTGTGTTAATATTTGTTGAAGTAGCTGCAATAAAGTATTGTTAATCCAAATAGATGTCTAAAATTAAAAAAATCTTCTGTATTTTAACCTTGACGCCTTTAAGTGCAAATCACCAAACACATTATTACTGGATCAGATTGTGAGTTTATAATCATGGTGCTATTTTTGATCGATATATTTTAAAATTCTTCAACTACATTTTTCATCTTCAGTGGCTGGCTCCTGTGTTTATTTATTTATATTTATTTAATATATTTAAAATGTAATGTGGGCTACATCCTAATACACAGTCAGATTCCACCACTTCATCATCCATTGAGGTAAGTCTGGTAAACACTGAATAAAACTTTACTGTGTTAACTTACTGACACTTTTCCCCACTCAGGCTCTTTTTTTAAAGATAAATGTCCACAGTCCATATATACAAGCATTATTATCTCTACGTCCACTTGATTCAAATGGAGGCTCTGCATAAGGCATTTCTGGTAATTTCAGTGTGCATACTGCCATCATAAACATTGTTAATGAAATAACTATTAAATAAATATTCAATTCAAATTAATTCATTAGTTATATTTGACTTCAATTAACCAAAATGTTTTTAATGAGCTCCACCTGCTGGTCATGGGTCCAAATTGCCAAACAGGAAGTGAGAGAATCCAATGCGCCATATAGTAGAGTGGATTAGGAGTACCCTAAACAATTTATAGTGTTAATATTTCTATGTTATGACAATAGAATAATGGTTAGATATTTTGGTTGTTTTATATAGAAATGTTATTTTATTGTCTTAATTCATTATACACTAACTGTGAGTGCAGGAAGAGCTTCCTGTTGAAAAGTTGGAGTTGAATTTGGTTCAGTTCAGGTGCAGACCTGCTGGAAGCCTGCTGCTAGATGCCCAACAGCCATGGGCCTATCCTAACTTTTCTTTGTTGACTGACGGATTCCTTATGCTCTTTTGAAAAGTTTATATACATTTATTTTATTTTTTTCCAATTTTGTGTATTGTTTTTTTTCCCACAACCTCACCAAAACCAGACTGAACTGATGTTACAGATGTAGACTACAAATAAAGCACACCGGGTGATGATTTCTCCTGCCTCCGTGTGTTCTCCCTCCACCACTCGGCCAATCCTTACATTATTGATTTACCATCACATAAGATGAAGCAACACAGAAAATCCGCACAACTGAGAAGCAGGAACTAGGGAATGTTTGGCACTTTTGCTTGACCTAAATTATAAATAGATTATCAAAATATTTACAGATTAATATATTCTGTTTGTCAGCTAATCGATTTCCACCGAAATTCCCACTACAGAACAAAAATGTCCACAGCATGTACACACATATTTGTAAACAAACACCACAAAGAAATGCTTTACCTTTGATGGATGTGTAAATTACAGTAACGCAGCACACACCCATCAGTAGTGGTAAAAAATTCTAACAATTGTCCAAAATCTCAATTTACAACTCACTATACAATAGACTAAACTATTGAGTGTTTATTATGCAGGGAATAGTGAACAGAGAGTGAATGATGGAGTACTTTTGGACACTGTAGTGACGGCAAAGCTTGGCACACACACACTCAAAAATGTGAAACTAATATTATATCACACCCCAAGATAGTATATATGACTGTGACTAGAATGAAAACATCAAATTCTGATTTAAAAGTACATTAATATTTATAGAATATTTCATGAGACCATGTCACAAATTGTGCAGACAGAGACACTTTCAGCTGTTGTGGCTGCTCACCTGCGTTCCCTCTCCTTAGTGTTGTGTCTCTCCCTGCGCTGGATGAGTGACATATGAGGTTGAGCTGTTCTCCTGGTGCTGCTCCCTGATTCTCCAGCGGAGTCTGGGGCGGCCGAAGCAGCCTTGATGGGTTGAGAGCTGTGGGTACTACCATGCTTCCTGAGGGCAGCGTGTGTCGCCACATCACCTATGAAAAACATGAGAGTATAAGTTAGACACAATCGTATGTATTTGCACTGTAGCATAGTAGGCAACAACAAAAAACATTTTTTTTTTTAAATAAGTACTGATTACTTTCTGTGTTCGCCAACTGCTGCTCTTCTGTTGACTTGCTTGTATAGCGAGCTTTTGTAACAACCCTTTCTGGGCGGAAATTAAACGAGAAACTCGTGGGGAAGATTAAACCTGGATGGTTGTTAGGTTCAACCATGTGCGGAATATGGCCAATCACCTGAGGTTAAAACAGGAAGAAAAAAACGGTTGAACAATGAATTCTACCTGTGACTCCTATAAAGCTGTAAGAAAGTGCATTTAGATTTTTTTTTTCATCATACTTGTTCACATGTGTTGGTGACTGGGTTAAATGCACCCCCTACAAATGGGCTGGAAACCTCATAAGGATTTGCCCTGTCAGTTTTCATCCACTTGTGCATTTGGGAGTGTATGGCTGCCTCCTGAGCCTCTGCAGACTGCTGAAGCATTGTCCAAAAACTGAAACACAACAAGAGAGATTTTGTACATTCCATATAAATTAGCATAATGGAGCTATATTTACTAACAAATAGCAATGCACTATATCGGTGACGCCTACTTGCTGAGAACTGCGGACTGAATATCTTGCTGTCTTGGGGTGTCAGCAGACAGGGTGTTAAACCTTTTCTCCAAGCAGACTCTAGCAGCTGATCTGGATCGGTTCTGTGAAGATGTGCTGCTGTTGGCGCGTGGTTCAGTCGGGCTGTCTGCACCTCTGACTCTGGCCAGCACAAAACCCGGGACCTCTCCGTAAGAAGCTGGTGTCTTCTCTCCTGGCATCACCAGACAGTGTTCCTCAGTTGAAGTTGATAGGTCAATAGCTTGAGTGGTTGTGAAAGGGGAAATCACCATGGATCCAGTGCCGTCTTTGGCCGTCAATGTAGCAGATCTGGCATCAGGCACATCTGGAGGAGCAATGTGTGCCTCCATGTGGGCCTGGATGAGGTGCTGAAGGTGTGTATATTCAACCTCTGACATCTCCATCAGACCGAGCTCAGGTCCCAACATCTGCCCATGATCATGTGTCAAACATCCACCTTGGCTCAAAATCATCCCAACTGGGTCACAGGCGTGTTCTCTGGATGAAGGTGACACGTGGAGGGTTCTACAAGCTTGGGGAAAGGATGACATCCTTCACTCTAGAGATGGAGATCAAGGAAAAACATTACTTGTATTCAGGGTCTGAAATTAACCTTTTTCCTCAACTGCCACTGTAGCAGGTCACTGAACATTTCTACCGGCCACTAATTTTTTTTGTCTGCCACTTCTGGAATGTAGGTAGAACGCTTTAAAATTGTAAACACTGAGTCAGTGGTACCAGACGGTAGAATTATGGAATATATCATGTAACCTTAATCCATGACTATATTTGGTAACACTTCATTTTACGCAAATTTCATGGTA
Source organism: Hozukius guyotensis (assembly GCA_916700995.1). NCBI lineage: Eukaryota > Metazoa > Chordata > Actinopteri > Perciformes > Sebastidae > Hozukius > Hozukius guyotensis. The sequence continues at coordinate 24,695 of CAKALU010059658.1, forward strand.
ATTAGGTGATAATTAGCAAGTTATCTATTTGAAATTTCTTTGGAATTACTGCCAAATTACCCAAATATTTACTTAAAATGTATCTAAAAATTGTAATTACTTTATTATAAACATGATTTAATCATTATATGCTAATATAATATATAATCATTCAAATAGGGCCCTGAGGCGCTGCTCTTCATTGGAGGTGGAAAACCAAAACTAATAGAAGACACTTCTGATCAGCACAAATCTCACCGTTGTGTGACTTATTGTCTACACAAATGTAACCTGGTAGCAAATGTCATGATTCAGGGAGTTTTTTTTAGAAATTTCAAAGAAGTTATTTGCTAATTATCATCTATTTACCAGCAGACATGGAAATAAAGCATATCAATTAACTTTGTATTCTTTTCCTGGAAATGTGTTAAATAAATTACCAGCTATTGAGAAATAGCAGATTATAATTATTAAAAAATGTTTATAGTAAAGTAATTTTCAATAAATTTATAGGTAAATATTGGTGTAATTTGGCAGCAATTCCAAAGAAATTTCAAAGAGGTAACTTGCTAATTATCACCTAATTACCATGAAATTTGTGGTGTTACCATATATTTAATTTAGGCTTTAGAATTGCTTTTTTAAAATAATATTTCTTAATATAAGGAAAACCTCTCTGCCATGGTGGCAGGTGACCTGACATTTTCACCTGCCACAGCCAACATTTACCCTGTTATTTGGCAGGTGGCAGGTGCTAATTTCATTCCCTGTGTACCTTATCAGTTTTTTCCTAACCCAGTGTTTTTAACTGATCCATACAAGGGATATAAACAGAGAGATTTAACAAGTAATGTTACATAAATAGAACCAATTAGGGACCTATTTTAGGACCCTTATTATTTCTAATTTACATTAATGATTTTTCACTTCATCTTGTAAATTTTCTTTTCCTATTTTGTTTGCTGATGATACCAACATGATTTTTTTTATCACATACTGACTTACACACTCTAATAAATAACACAAATGAGGAAATGGAGAAATGGTTTTAACTCAATAAGCTCTCATTAAATATTAAAAAGTCAAATTTCATAATATTTGCAGGAGGTATGTTAGTGATTATGTGAGAGTGTCAGTAGATGGAAAAGAAATTGCTTAAGTCTCTCACACTCGTTTTTTTAGGCATTTTAGTTGATGAAAAATTAAATTAAATTGGAAAAAACATATACATTTTATTTGTAATAAAACTGAAGTCACTAGGAATCATCAGCAAACTAAGAACTTTCATAAATGTTTCTTGTTTATTAACCTTATCTTATTCCATGATTTATCCCTATTTAATTTATGGAAATATTGTTTGCCATTTTAGTTGATGAAAAATTAATTGGAAAAAAACATTTAGGTGCTAATTTCATTCCCTGCTTGTATTACAGTTACACCAGAACAGGCTGACGTCATGTAGCTAAAGTTAACCAACTTCAACTAGCTGTTAGCTGTGGTGTGCTCGTGTAGAGTATTAACGTAATTAAAAATGAACAAAATTGTTGTTCAAGTTAGCCAAAACAAACTAAACACTAAAAAATACTGACATTAAACAATTTATATCCATCTCAAGATCTCTTTCAGGTGCTAACTACACAAGCTAGTTAGCTCGAGACTGTACGTTAGTGAACGAGGAACGTTAAGCTAGTAGATTTGAAAAGACGTTAGCATAATTAACGTTAACTTTAAACGGTAAATAATTACAAAATGTTCCCCCATTTTAATTAATAAGTCGTCCAGTTTATACGAGTTGGACTCTAATTAAGTTATTATTCAGCTCTCTCTCTGTGGACTTTACTCTTGGTGAACTTACTTTAATGGCAGCTCCTGGACCGATGACTAAGAGTGGTACTGTAACGGTAACTGTAACCCCGGACGTCGTTACACTGACGGTACACTTGGGAGGCTACATTAGTATAGAGCCCCTAGATCAGGGGTCAGCAACCTTTACTATCAAAAGAGACATTTGAGGCAAAAAAGAAAATAATAATCTGTCTGGAGCCGCAAAACATTTGAGCATTGTGATGAAGGTAACACAGTTTATAGTCTAAGTATATAGTATATAAGTCTAATGCAGCGAGGGCCAAAGAGCAAATGTACTACGGAGTATTAGGGCCACATTGAGGGAAAAAACATCTGAGATTTACAGAATAAAGTCATAATATTACGAGAAAAAAGTCGTAATATTACGAGAATAAAGTCATAATTTAACGAGAATTTTTTTTTTTATATTATGAGAATAAAGTCATAACTTTACGAAAAAAAATCTTAATATTACGAGAATAGTCATAACTTTACGAAAAAAAGTCTTAATATTACGAGAATAAAGCCATAACTTTAAGAGAAAAAATTTCTTAATATTACGAGAATAAAGTCATAACTTTACGAGAAAAAGTCTTAATATTACGAAAATAAAGTCGTAATATTACGAGAATAAAGCCATAACTTTACGAGAAAAAAGTCTTAATATTACGTGAATAAAGTCGTAATATTACGAGAATAAAGCCATAACATTACGAGAAAAAGTCTTAATATTACGAGAATAAAGTCGTAATATTACAAGAATAAAGTCATAACTTTACGAGAAAAAAGTCGTAATATTACGAGAATAAAGTCGTAATATTACGAGAATAAAGCCATAACTTTACGAAAAAAAGTCTTAATATTACGAGAATAAAGTCGTAATATTACGAGAATAAAGCCATAACTTTATGAGAAAAAAAGTCATAATATTACGAGAATAAAGTCAAAACTTTACGAGAAAAAAGTCGTAATGTTACGAGAATAAAGCCGTAACTTTACGAGAAAAATTATTCTCATAATATTACAACTTTTTTTCTCATAAACCTTTGACTTTATTCTCGAAATCTCAGATTTATTTATTTTCCTCAATGTGGCCCTAATACTCCGTCGTACCGTCGTACCATAGACCTACAACAATGATAAATAAAAACGAAAATGTAAACAAAAAACAGTTCGACTATAATTTTTTAAAAAATCCACAGGGAGCCACTGGATTTGTTTGCAATTTTAAAAAATTATTATTATATTCTCATTAATTATCTTGTATATTATTGTAGGCTACAATGTGTTGTATTTCATAAAGTCTTCATTTGTAAAGTAACCAGTAACTATAGCTGTCAGATAAATGTAGTTGAGTCACAAGTACAATATTATCCTCTTAAATGGAGTAGAAGTTTAATATGATATGAGAAAGTACCTCAAAATTAAACTTTAAGTACAGTACTTGAGTCAATGTACTTAGTTACACTCCACCACTGCAATTACCACAGCTAGATCAACTCCTTGGATGCTGTGATGTCTGATGGACTGAAGATTCAACTGAATGCTGTCGCCTCCCTCTGGTAAGACATGAGCATTGCAGGTGGCTGTGTAGGGTAAATTACAATATTGCTACAGGCAGATTCAGTCCTCTATCAGCATAGATTTTTTTTTTTTTTTAAAAGGACTTTCTCTCCCTCCCACCTCTCTTTCTAAACAATTGTCTATTCCCACGTGCTTGTCACAGCAAAAGTCCTTAATAAATCTGTTTGTTATGTGTGAATTACCCCAAGTTATTGTGCAAATTGACTCATTCCCAAACGAGACAGACCAGCACAAGGGAATCGTGCCATAATGTGAGTCAAAACCAGTTAGATCTTTTCATTCTGGGTGGTGCCATTATGAACCAGGGCAGGTTAAACCTAACAGACCTGTCAACATTTCTCAAAAGCATGCAGAATATAGAGAATCTCCTCTAACAATAAAATGGGCTTGTTTTTGTGTCTTAAAATACTGATCATTCAAATGTATATATTCAGTAAAAGTACATTTACTCAAATACTGTGCTTGTACTAGAGAATAAATATGTCATACTACTTTGTAGCCTATTTCTACTCCACTACATTCCATAGGCAAATATTGTACTTTTTACTCAACTACATTTATTGCACAGCTATAGTTGCTATAGTTAATTTGCAGATTAACATTTTGCATACAAAAGATAAGATTATCTCATGAAATATTATGAATTGTGATAGATTACCTACCAAACCAATACCTGCCAAATATAGTAGCTAAAATTAGCTCCATCTTGACCAACCACAACACATACAATTCTACTTAAACATGAATGCATCAGTGTTAGCATTTTCTTTTTTTTTTTTGCATAATTTTTATTTTTGAGTACTTTAAGTAGGCCTACATTTTGCTTGCAACAGTTTTCCTTAATTTCCTTAATTAACATTTTTGAATGGACTTTTCATGGAGTATTCTTACATCGTGGTATTGTTACTTTTTTTAAAGATCTGAATGGATCAGTTTTCAATCACTGGGTAAAAAAATAGTTAGAAACAAGCTTTTCATGTATATATTCATTGCCTTGCACCAAGCCATACTACAATCAAGTTGTACTGTTAAACCTTTTATAGATATTGCTTGTGAAGAGACACTAGTTTCTCTGGAAAAATGGAAATACTAAAATGTGTCATCATTTTTTTTTTTTTTAATTGTACCTCTTTAAAATATAAACACACAGTAAAAGATTTGGGCAATACTCACGTAGCAAACAATCAATTCCAAATATTAATGACAAAATCAGACTAAATACAAATTTAAAAAATGTCTATCATTTATTGTCCTCTTGCATTCTAAAAGAACAATGAAACAAGCCATGTTTTTATCAGCAGAATAACATAAAAGCCAGATCAAGGCTATACTATGGCTATGTTTTAAAAAAAGAAACAAAAAAAAAACTGGACATTTTCTGTACAAAACATTTCTTTCTATTTCCAACTAGAAATGCACATCAGGTTGAATTTACAAGTGACTGATTACATTTAAAGCCATTTAGTCATAATCAAATAACAAAAATAAATGCATCTTTGAGTACAAGACACACTAGAACATAATTAACTCAAATACTTCTGACCATTTCCATATCAACCTACAGTGTCTGATCTTTCACATGGCTTTGCCTATAGGTTTTGTTGAAATTTCAATAAGACAAAATACATTCAATGTGTGTTATGCTGTAGTATCTCTATTCAATGTGATGATACTAAGCCTTCTTGCAGGTCTAGTTCGACGGCCTTACTGTCCTGAAGGGTCCATGTGTTGACTTGTAGCCTGTGTCTAACTTGGCTGGACATTGCTTTTATTTCCATCACTGTCCATAATTTGATTGTTTTTAGTTTCTACACCCGCATCCTTTTGATCAGTGTCATTGCCCGCTTCCTTTTTTCCTTCTCCATCCCCTGTGCTTGCATCTACAGGTGTGCTTATTTTACCAGCAGGACTTTTCTCCTGCTCCTGTCTTTGCCGTTTGACCGACTCTCGTTCTTGACTCACTGGTCTATCTCTACTTCGCTCCCTGTCTGGTGGGTGACCTATTTGTTTTCGTTTTGGGCTAAAGACATCAGGATTGTTGATCATATGATTTGGGAAGCGTATGAAACCTCTTGTTGGAGTGGGAAGTAAGGCAGTTCTGAGTCTCTGGGGCTTTACTGCTTGCTGATTTTGTAGACTGGGGCTTGAGTTTCCTCCACTGTTTTGAGCTAGACCTAGGGGTTCATTGTATGGTCCAGAATGTGGATCACTAGGGCCTTGGGATCTGGCAACTTCATGAGGACTATTGAAATGAGGTGATGCTGTCATGTCTGGCCCTCTGCTCTCACACCTTGGGCCCCTTATATCTGACCCTTGCATGTCATCCTTCATGGCTGGCTCCGATCCCCTTGAGTCTAACCCTGGGCCCATCATGTCTGGACCTCCTCTATCAGGCCCAGGGCCCTCGGTGTTTGTATCCCACCTCCCAGGCCCATGTCTTATATCTGAACTTTCAGGTGCTGGCCCCCTAATATCCGTTTTACCAGGCCCTAGCCTTCTCATATATGGACCTCTACCTTCCCTCCTAAAATCATGCTCAAATCTTTGTCTACCTGTTCCAGGTCTTTCCATGTCTACACCTTGCCTCTCAGATCCCCCACAATCTGAAAACCTCCCATCTGTCCCTGGAACTTCAATGTTTGAATTTATGTCTTCAGGCCCTGGGCATCTTAAATCTGGACCTCTGGGGCCCCTCCTATCAAGACCTTCCATTTCAAATCCTCTCCTGTTTGGGCATGAATTCATCGAGTCTGGAACTCCCCTATAAACCCCAGGCCCGTCCATGTTTGGCCCCCTCATATTACCTCTGAATTCTGGCTGCCTCCAGTCATTCCCCATATTCCCCCCTCTCATATCTGATCCTGGTTCTCTCGTGTCTGGACCTCTTCTATCATGGCCTTGTCCTCTATTGTCTGGATCTCTTTCCCCACTGAAAAATGGTCCACGCCCCCTTCTGTTTGGCCCAGCACTACCTCTATCAGGCTCTCTCCATCCATCTCCAGGTCCTCCCCTACCAGGCCTTGGACATACCATATCTGAGTCACCTTGGACAGGCCCTGGACCCCTGCAACCAGGACCACTCCAATCATCTCCTGGACCTCTCAAAGTCCCTGGAAATGGCATATTTGGTCTTTCCTGTATGGGCCTTGGCCCCCTGCTTTTAGGGCCTCTCCATTCCCTACAAGGACCTTGCCTACTATGTTCTTGAACCTGTTCACCTGGACCTTCGTGAATTGGGCCATGTCTTTTCCAATCATCTCCTGAACATTCTCTTTCATTTTCTACAGCCTCCATATTGTGCCCTCTTCCATCAGACCATTGTTCCTCTGTGTCTGTGCCTCGCCCATCAAGTGCAGAGCCCCTGAAGTCTGGCCCTTTCCATCGGCCTTCCTGATTTAGACTGCTTATGTCTGGCATTGGTCCTCTAATGTTTCCCCTCCTAGGCCTTGAAGGTCCTTGGTCCTTTATATCTGGGCTCTCTTGGACAGGTTCTGAACCTCTAAAGTCACCCCCTTCCCAGTCATCTCTTCTATGTCTTAGACCTGCTGTGTCTGGACCTTTCTGCCTGATGCCTGGGCCTCTAAAATCTGGACCACCAGATCTTCTCCAATCTGGTCCTGGGCCCTCCATATTTGGACCTCTTCTTTCAGACCCAGGCTCCCTGAAGCGTGAGTCTCCTGGTTCTTGTCTGCCAGGCCCTGGGTTCTCTATGTCTGGACCTCTACTTTCCCAACCTGGTCCTCTAAAATCTGGACCTCTTGGACGTTGCCTATCGGGCCCTGGACCCTCCATAACAATTTGTTCAGGCCTCACTCCTCTGAAGTGTGGACCTCTCCAATCAGACTTTGGGCCCTCCATATCTGGAGATCTTCTTTCTGGCTCAGGCACCCTGAACTGTGGGCCTCCTGAAAAGTTCCTGCTGTTTCCTGTTCCCTCCATCTCTAGAGGTCTTCTTTCTGGCCCAGGCCCTCTAAGATTTGGACCTTCTGGACCTCTCCTGCCAGGCCCTGGGCCCTCTCTATTTGGACCTGAATATTGAAGCCCTGGTCGCCTCATGTCTGGACCTCCTGGCACTCTCCTGTTGGGCCCTGGACCCTCCATATCTGAACCTGGTCTTTCTGGCCTTGGTTCTCTTATTTCTGGACCTCTCCTGTCAGGCCCTGGGACCTCAATATTTGGTTGTCCGCTTTCTGGCCCAGGACCCCTGAAATGTGGTCCTCCCCGTCCTCTACTGTGAGGCCCTGGACCTTCCATACCTGGACCAGTTCTTTCAGGCCCCAGTCCTGTGAAGCCAGACCCAGGACCTCTCACATATGGCCCTCTCCTGTCAGGACCCAGTCCATCAGTGTTTTGATCTCCTGGACGTCTCTTGTCAGGCTCTTGACTGCCCATAGTGTGACCTCTCCTTTCATGTCCTGGCCCACTAAACTCTGGAACTTCGGATTTTCTCCTGTCAGGTTCCGGCCCACCCATAGCAGGACTTTTCCTTTCAGGTCCTGGCTCTCTGAAATCTGGACCTCCAGGTCCTCTCCTGTCAGACCCAGGACCCTCCATAGATAAACTTCTCCTCTCAGGCCATGACCCTCTGAAATCTGGACCTCCAGGTCCTCTTCTGTCAGACCCAGGACCCTCCATAGATAAGCCTCTGCTTTCAGGCCCTGGTCCCCTGAACTCTGGACCTTCAGATTCTCTCCTGTCAGGCCCAGGACCCTCCATAGCTGGACCTCTCCTTTCAGGCCCTGGTTCCCTGAGATCTGGACCCCCAGGTCCTCTCCTGTCAGGCCCAGGACCCTCCATAGCTGGACCTCTCCTCTCAGGTCCTGGTCCCCTGAAATGTGGACCTCTAGGTCCTCTCCTGTCAGGCCCAGGACCCTCCATGTATAAGCCTCTGATTTCGGGCCCTGGTCCCCTGACATCTGGACCTTCAGGTCCTCTCCTGTCAGGCCCAGAACCCTCCATTGATAGGCCTCTGCTATCAGGCCCTGGTCCCCTGAGATCTGGACCTCCATGTACTCTCCTGTCAGGCCCAGGACCCTCCATAGCTGGACCTCTCCTTTCAAGCCCTGGTCCTCTGAAGTCTTGACCTCCAGGTCTTCTCCTGTCATGCCCAGGACCTTCAATAGCTGGTCCTCTGAAATGTGGACCCCCTGGTCTTCTACTGTTGGGCTCCAGACTCTCCATGGCTAGACCTCTCCTTTCAAGTCCTGGTCTCACAAAGTCTGGACCCCCTGGTTCTTGCATGCCAGGTCGTAGATTGCCTATAGTTGGACCTCTACTTTCAGGCTCTGGTCCCATGAAATCTGGACCTCCTGGTCCTCTCCTATCATGCCTAAGGTCCTCCATGTTTGGACCGCTCATTTCAGACCCTGGTTCTCTAAAGTCTAGGTCTCCTGCACCTCTTCTGTCAGGCCCCTGGCTCTCCATGTTTGGACTTCTCCTATCAGGCTGATTGACTCTCCATTCATCTTGTATAAATGACCCTCCTCCGACTGGACCTGATCCTCTCCTACCTGGCCCTCTCCAATCATCTCTTATGTTTGATCCTGGGCCACTATCTGGGGCCCTCATATGTGGACCCAGGCCTTTACTTTGACTCCTCTGACCCCTCATATCAGGACAGACAACACCTGGTCCTGGACCTCTCCAATCTGAATTAGTAATGTCTGGCATGCCATCACCCCTTGTATCTGAGCCACCCATACTACCCATATCTTGACCAGGCCCCATATAAATTGTTTCTGTCATATCTGGCCTTCTTAATTCATGAATAGTTTCTGATTCTCTCTGGTCAGGGCCATGCACACTCCTTTCAGCCCTAATATCGGGCCGTGGCTCCTTGAAATGTCCTCTAGGCCCATTACTGTCTTGTCTAATGCAGGACATGTTAGACCCACCACTTTCATAATTTATGTTTAGCCCTGGTCCTCTCATGGGTACACCTTGACCTCTTTGTAGGCCCCACCTTTCATCTGTCATTGCTGGGGATAGCCTATCTGCTGAATCTGTAGTTGCATTCAAATCTAAACTCCTTTCTCGACTACCACCCACCCAGTTCAAGTCTGCATCTCTTCCATGAGCCTGAAAAACCCTTTTAGGAGGGCCCCTTTCCTCTAAAACTGGACTGCCGTCATGCCTTGATTGCCTTTGAACTCTTTCTGAGCCCCTAAAAGATGGACCTGGTCTCCTTATATCTGGACTTGGATCTCTTCCATCTCCACCCCTCATAGCAGATCTCATACCCCCAGTATGTGGACTTTCTCCTCTATCTTTTTGGCCTCTACCTCTTCCTATAAGATCTGGAGCCCTACCTTCTATCTGTGGACCCCTGAGAGATTGATCTCTCCCTATTTCCATCACACCTGGCCTGCCATCTGGGTTTTCTGGACTTGGATGATACATAGCTGATAAAGGCTCCCTTGTGCCCCTTGTGTCAAGCCCAGGTCTATATGCCGAAGGGCCCTTTTTAAACCCTTCTGGGTTTACACCTTGCATACTAGATGCCCAAATGTTGGGACTCATGCCTTGCATGACTGGACTGCTCATATCAGGCCCTGGGAATACAATTCCTGTTTCTCCAAGACCTATCTGTGGCCCCCTATGTCCAAGTTCTTTCATATTTGATCCTTTATCCCTAATACCTGGACCACTCATACCAGGTCCTGGATGCTTTGGCACAGGGTCTATTTCAGGTCCTGATCCCTTAATATCTGAGCCTGTAGCTCGATTTGAATGTCCTCCCCCTTGACCCAGTATGTCTGGATGCTTTAAGCCTGGAATTCCCCCATCTATCTGTTTGTCTTCCTCTATCATACCATTATCTATGTCCCATTGGCCCTTTAGATTTAAGGCTATAAAATCCATATTTCTAACATTTGATACTGGACCTCCAACAGCAGGCCACAGTATATTGGACATTGTTGCTTGGCCACCAATAGGCAGACAATTGTTTTCAACTTTATCATGTGGTGTTGAGACACTGGTATGCATCTCAGGATCTGTGATTTCCTCAATCTTAACACAGTCACTCTTTTCTATGCTGCTAGGTTTCACAAACTGTGGCTCTGGATCAGGGCTCTGAGGAGAATCTCGAATGGGCGGATCAATTTCTCTTAGAGGAATTGTACTTTCAAATTTGTTTGTAAACAGAGTTTCCTGTTGAGAGGGTTTATCCACCTGTGTACAAGAACCACTACCTGTGTCATCATGGCCACTGACTGAAGTTTTTTGAAGCTCCTGGGATTTTGGTGGTCCTGAAGTCTCAAGCTTAAGAAGTCCATGTGAACAGGGAGAAAAGTCTTTATCAACTCTCTCAACAAGATTACTTTTTAGCTGATGTCCATCAGGGTCATTTTTAATGTTCACCGAGGTAAATGATGATGTGTTACTCTCTAAAAATTGTCCAAGAACAGAGTCTGAAGAGTCTGGAGCGTTACACAGAACACTTAAAGGCTTTGATTTCTCAAGAACTTGTGGGGAAAGTCCTCTCTGCTGATTTGGTGAAAGGGACCTAGAATCTTTTTTTCCAGGAGATAATGGGGATCTTCTACGCCCATGAGAATGTCGGCGTGTTGTATGCTCTTTACGGTGGCGACTTTGACGTTCAGACTGCTCTCTAGTTCTATGCCTTGACCTGTGTCTATCCCTTTCTCTGCGTCTCCGGGAATGTGAAGGAGAACGCTGCTGTGATTTTCTTGAAGGACTTCTATGGCGGCCTCTTTCATGATGACTCCGCTTCTTTGGTGATAGCCTTCGCTTTCGGCTGTGGTGTGAATTCAGAGGAGTGCCCTTGCGGCCCGCACTATGTCCTGTTCTAGATGAAGATGAATCACAAGCCTTTATACTGCCTACTTGAAATACATCATCTTGAATGTCATTAAAAAGCGATTCGTCCTCAGGATCATAAGCTACATCTGAATCTTCAATCTCTCCAGCAGAGGAATACTTGTCAGTTTCCTTAACATTGTCCTGTGTTTCATCTTGCTCTGTAACAGTATCTGTATCATTTTCTAAATTAGGGATGGCAGGTGTGTCTTCTAGCTTAACAGTTTGTGAATCCACATTTGAACTGTTCACAGTCTCTGTAGGGTTGCTGATCTTGTCTGTTGATTCTGACAGTTGACTGAGAGGCAAAGATTTTTGTGGGGGAGACATCAAGGAATCAGAAACAGAAAAGCGAGCCATGAACATACCCACAGCCTCTCTCTGTTGACGCAGTGCCTCTTCCTGCTCCTTCAACTGCCGTTTTTGCTCTTCAATCTGCTTATTGAGCTCCTCAAGCATCCGCTGTTGTTCAGTTAGTGTTGCAGCTGAGACAACCACAGTGCCTGTAGGAATGTTCTGCATTACTGCAACTGGGGTGGAGGTTTGCGCTGGAGTGGAGGTGGGAACTGGCGTTACAATCTGGGTGGAAATTGCTGTTGGGCATGATGGAGAATCTGACGTTTGAGTTGGAACAGGGGGCTTTGTTACAGCATCACTTTGAATATCTGCAAAGATGGTCTCATCCTCTGGATCATAGGCCACATCATCGTCTACAAAGCCGGACATTGAAGGGCCATCTGCCGTAATTGTTTTTATGCTCTGAGGAGCAACCATGCCATATCCCATTGCTGGATCATACTCCTCTTCTGGGTCATATGGTCGGTCAAAGTCATTTTCTTCTTCTTCTTCTTCTATTTTTTTGACTTTGGATTTCTGTCCATACTGTTGGACAATTGGATCCACCATTGATCCGGATGCCTGAGAAAACACTGCGACCTTCTTAACACTAACTGTTGTTGTTGTAGAACTTCTGTCAGAAGAGACCACAGAGTCAGTTTGCTTATTGCCGAACAAACTCTTCAAGATAGTCTGCAGTGGCGTCTTATTACTGGATGCTGTTGTGGGATTCTTGTCAGAGATGCTATTAGAGGTGGACTGAGTGGCAGCAACAGCAGCTGAGGTAGAAACAGGAGGTTTTGTTCTAATGGAAGTCACATAAGATGGTATGGTAACTGAGCCAGAGGAGGAATGATCTTGCCCTGAGTCTGATGGTGACCCAGGGCAAGGTGGTGAGCCAGGAGGGGTGGGGTTAGTAGGAGTCTCTGGATCGTAGGGTTTGAACATCTCCAATTTGTCAGAACCATAGAGGACTGGGGGTTTTGGGATCCACATAGGGTCTTTGGACATATGAACTTTGGGTCTCTTCTCTTCAATATCCTGAGGCAAGCTTCCTGGACGTTTTGCCTTCTGGATGACTGCCAGACCCAGAAGAAGATTGGGCCTGTTTTTCTCAAGTCCTGTGAAATAAAAAAAAGTGAAATAAATAAATCATTGGATCAAGTCAATTGAATACTGACAATTGGCTCCCTGTCGATCCATTTTCTTTTCCAAATGCTTGACTGCCAATTTTTGTATAAAATGTTAGATAATTACTCAGATTCACAAAATATATAGGTGGTTTCATTAGGGCTGGGATCACTAATTGATTTATCAATAATTATAGAAAACTCAGAAACAGCAATAATCAAAATGACAAACATTTTACAGGCTCAACTGACGCCAAATATTAAATGCAAGATGAATTCAAAACCTGTTGAACTTTAAACTCATAATTGACAAATTTACAAAATGTATGTGTTTCCTGGTAAAAATCTCGGCCAGCTCGCGTCTCTGTATTGTCAGCTGTTTCCTATAGTAAAAAATGGATGCATTTTGGTGCAAATTATGGTGCAAATTATGGTGCAAATTTCGTCACTACAGCTCTCAGTTCTCAAGTATGGCCCAGGATTGTGCCTATTCCGCAGAACACGGTATAACAAAATACTGATAACATATTGGCATAATAATCCATTTTTTACATATTATAGAAGGAAGTGGGTTATTTTATCGTAAGAGTAGGTAGTGAGTGAATGTGTTTGTCAATTTGATTTCAGTAGATGGGTGCTCGCCAAGCCCAATAATGCATGTGTTTATAATAAAAGACTATAAGTGGTAGTCAAAGCATTATCACACCTGGTCCGTCAAGAGGTTGTAGTATGGATGGGATTGATTCCTTTGCACTGAGTGGGACAAGGTATACATCCTTGATGGAACGGTTGCCATTGGCGACCACACCAAAACGACCTCTGCTGCTGAAATAGGAAAACAGGGAGACATAGGCCACCTCTTCCTCCTCTGTTGCAGGGTGAAACCGGATCACACATAACTCCTAATAAGCAATAAAGAAGAAAAAAAAGAAGATGTTAAATTGATAGATTTCCTATATCATTGGACACGTCACAGAAAAAAATACTAAATCTACTGCTTGCCTTTGTAACAGAGCTCTTTAGTTTTGCAACATAGTCCCACACTGTTTGAGGCAGGATTCGTCCTCCGATTTGTATGGTATCAGGTAGATCCTACACACACACAAAAAAGTTAATATCTTTGTCAATTCAACTGATTACAATGAAAGATCTTTTTGATACAATAAAAGTTATTATTGTGCAGTACTATACCGCTTTGAGATTTTCAACAGATCCTGAAACCAGATATCCCTTGGTGACAAACTTGGCCACAGTGAGCATGTTTAGGAAGCCTTTCCACACTATGTCTTGCTTAGCCAAGAACTGAGAAGTCCCACCATCAGCTGGAGATTCAGAGATCACGGTCCTGAGACACAAAACACAACAGCACAATGACAATCATATCCACACAATATGCTGATTTTGCTCAAATGTATATATATAAAACAGAGTAAAATAGAGTTATTCTACTCCACAGTTCTTTAAATACCTTGGGCCATAAAGTCTGGGATCCACAGAGGAAGATGGTTTCATTAAGATAGATTTAGGTAATGGTTTCGCTGGTGGTCGTGAGGAGGCTGGTGCTGAGGGCAATGCAGAGATAGTCTCTTTGAGAGGAGCATAAGGGACTGATTGGTTATGGGTTGTGTTACTGGAACCAGAGGTGCCACTAGACAAAGCAGAGAACCTGCTTGCTGCAGTGCGGGGGTCACGCCTTGTGATGGTTACTGTGGAGACAGCAGGGATCATAACTGGTGTGTATGCTCTCTTTCGTATAATGGATTTAGCAGTGTCTGGAGTTGGGGATGCGGGGGACTCCATGACAGGGGAAGCTGGAGACTCTAAAATGGGAGAGGCTGGAGAGTCCATTATGGGGGAAGCAGGGGATTCTACTATAGTTAATGCTGGAGCATCAATGATAAGGCGGGATGAGGGATCTATTAGGGATGATGTTGGAGAATCCATGTCAGGTGAGTCTGGTGGCGCCAGCAGAGGGGAGTCATCTCCTGCAGATTTTCTCCAAAAGGGTTCATGTTTATCTCTCGTTTCAGAAACCTTGGGCTTTTTCTTTGCAGGTTCCTCCTCTTCCCCAACTTGTATTTGGCCTTTGGGAAGAAATAAGAATATATTTATAAAAACTAAAAGTAACAATAGGTGGTCACTGGATAATAACGTCTACTAGGTATTGCACAGCTATTGTAAAAAAAATATTTTGAATTCACCTGTGCATATCTTGCATTTCAGGTCAAAGAGGTGAGCTTTGTGCTCCGATGTTGTGTCCTTCAGCATACAGGCGAGAATATCTGGTATAGCGTTGACCTGGCTTGGCTGGCTTGTTCTGGTCTTGAGAGCAGGAGCAGGAAGACTTTTCTTCTGTTCCTGGGAAGCAACCTATACAGACACAACACACAAACTATCAGAATTAACCAACAAAGATATAATAACATCCATGGCCTTTCATGGGAAATGTTTAAATGGAGCAGGACAGACAAAATAATGACCATATAGACATTTAAATTCCACCAATTGAATGCAAATGAGACAAGTACACACCGTGCTTCTATTGGGTCTAGGGGGATTCAAACTGGGCAAATCCACCTTCACTGCTTCAGGCTTCTGTAGCGAACTTGTCGCTTTAGCAGCTGCATCCTTAACCTAGATACACACAAGCGATGGAAGAAGACAATCACTTCTGACACAAGCACTGCTTGACCCTTCATGTTCAAGCATAATATCTGATTTTGTCTTGGTTGTTGTGTTTAATATCTATTACACTTTACCTCTGTTGTTTCTTTTGCACTTGACTCCGATGCTTTGATAGCCTGCATATCCTTCTGGCTCATCCTGGCCAGTCTGAAGGGACTGATCTCTCCACGTACAACCCGATACAACAAGCCCTAGAGAGAACCCATAACTGGACTGTCAGTTTGCTAAAAATATAAATAACCATGAGATTACCTAAAAAAGCATCACTTTTCAAATTTCTGCATTATTAGTATTCAAATGTATGGTAAGAACAGACATCACAAACAGAAGTGGGTTTAATCATCTTTAAACAAACCTTGTTTTTGGGGTCTTTCAGGTTGAACATTATAGTTCTGTACTTGTTCATGTATTTGCTGTCCGTGTTGCGAAATATGTCGAACATCTCCATCTCGATGCTCGCGACAAGCTTTGCAACGTCATTCTCAGACATCTCCAAATCCTCACAATCACACACCCTGGACAAATGAAAAGGCAGTTAGTTGACGGATGTGTTGTGCATCACTTCTCTAGCATATTGAAAGACAAGTTTTACACTTTAATTATTGTAAATGTACAAAATATGTATATAAGTACAAATATGTTCCTGGAGTCCATCATGTCATGAAAATAATCTGTTTTGTGAAGGATACCTGTGAGTTTACTCACAGATATATAATATGTGGGTCATACTACTTCCAAAATGTCCATACTTTTACTGAAATATAGATCAGTGATTCTCAAAGCGGGGTCCGTGGTCAGGGGGGTCTGTGAAATAATTTGCTATAAATGATAAAATTGTGCTGTATCATTAAATAGTGTATATCTACAGATGGGGACCATTTACGCCAATAAAACAAGAATACTGTTTCCATTACTGCCACCCATGTTATCTTTGGGCCAATAAAAACTCTGATATGATTGTGACACACAGCAATAAGCTCATTATTCTATAGTTGAAGCACTTACTGAAAGTCAGCTTTGGACTGTAAGGTTAAATATCTGTATTTATTGGATTTATTAGGACTATGCCAGTCTTGCTACTGTTCATTTCTGAAAGCTTTTAAGATCAGTTACTTGAAATGAAGGCTATAAATGCAGTCAAATTGAGTCCAAATGCAATTTGAATAAAATCACCCTCAGTTTAAAAGGTATATCAGTGGTATTAACATTCCATAATTTTGCTAATTTCCCCACTGTGGGACTAATAAAGGATTATCTCATTTTATCTTAACGTGATTCAAATTCTTTTTTTTTCTTTTTATCAGTATGAAGCAGGTCTGAAGTATTTAGGTTGAACAATTTGAAAATACAAATAGTTCGATGTCATCTAAGAGTACAAACGGTTGTAAGCATATGCTTAATCTGTGTTACGATTAAGAGGGGATCCTTTGCAAATGTTCTACCCTGTGAGGGATCCCTGGCCCCAAAACGTTTCAGAACCCCTGATATAGATGATTTACAGGTAATAATAATGTAATCTGGTCAGTGAAGACACACTATAATAAAAACCTGGTACTGAAATGAATGTTGGTGTATCTTCCCCTAGATGATGTATGTTATTGCATGCTTATCAAATCATGTCCATGTTGATTTTATACAAGCTTAAAACTATTGGCATTCACAATTTCACTTTATCACTTTAACTTTTCAAAGGGTTCATTTTCAATTTACAAGTCAGATTCATCAGGCGAGTTTAGTATGTGTAAATGAAAAGCTTTCGTTCTCACCTTTTAAACAAGATGCTGGTGAGGGAGCGCTGGATGCTCTGTCTGACCTGGGTATTGGGCTGAGAGGGTCTGGAAGAGGGAGCGCTGGGTGCAGGGGGCACCAGCAGATTTCTGGTTTCGTTCAGCAGCGTGGGGGCTGAGGGAGGCTTCTGGCCTGATGCTGAGGCCGACACGTGGCTGGACGAATGTTGGGATGCAGACGGCTTCTTTGGTATAACGTATGTGGTCTTAGTGACCATGAGGGCCCCCGTTTCATGATGTCTGGGAGCTGAGGTGGATGGGGATGGTGCTGCTGGAGACGGACCAGTTTTTGCCGGGTTGGGTGGTGATTCTGCAGGTTGCTGCTTATTCACACCACTGTTGATTGGCTCCTTTGCCTTTTCTTGAGAATGGCTCTGTGGTGGGTCTGGCTCAGTGGCTGGCTGGGAAGAGGGAGCAGCATCTGCTGAGGTGTACTCTGGAGGTTGTTCTGAAGGAGTAACAGCCTCACTGTCGGCTTCTTCCTGTTTAGTGTCCGTTATAGCTGTTAGAAAAAAGAAAAGCAGGGCATTTTGTGAATATGAAGAACTATCTATTAACTGTGACATACACCAACATGTCACAAGATATGCAAGTCAGTTGAAAGTTAAAAAAACATATTGATCCAATCTGTTATCCATAAATAACTACAATTACCACCTCGCGGTTGTATGCATCCGCCAACCGGTCGAGTTGCAGTTTACATCCATGTCTGTCCAAAATGTCATCACTTCATAATTTTATCCTATTATCAATTTGTGTGAAATTGTGTGAAATTGTCATAATTAGGAATTAGGATATGAATTCTTGAGTTATGGCCAAAAACATGTTTTGTGAGGTCACAGTGACCTTTTACAACCAATACCGAATCAGTTTATCCTTGAGTACAAGTAGGCGTTTGGGCCAAATTTGAAGAAATTCCTTGCAGGCATTCATGAGATATCACGTTCACTAGAATGGATTGGATGGACAACCTGAAAACATCACCCGGCTAGTGCTATCGCCGGCACGGAGGGGTAAAAACAAATATCTGCTTTTCCCCACCTAAAAGGAACTAGGACTAACACATGACAATACAAGTTATTTATGTTGCTGTTAAATGTTTGTTTATATCAGAAATGTTGAGTAGTGGCCCTGTATTTGGAATTATGATCAGTAAACACAAAATGCTGATTTTTCATCTGCATTATGTGAATAAACCTGTAAATGATATGGTCAGCAAATTACAGATAGCGCTTATAAGACATAGTGATTTCATGATTGTAGAATTATAAGATGAAACAGTGACCAATGGAAACATAACTGTCCCCTTTCTTTCCAATTTTCTTATTGTTTTCTGACTTATAAAACAGTACAGCTGGCATTAAGCACACACCAATACTCTGTTTATAATGTGCTTTTTAACATTAACATTAATACTGGTGTGCCTTCCTGTTCTTTACTGAATAATTAAATGACTACCTCTCTGTAATATATAAAGTTGAGTAAATGTGGCCAAGTGCCTTTAATCAGTTTGTTTACACATTAAAGATATTTTCTGGATTTCCATTCATAATTACACAGTGTTAAAGATGCTCTAAATGCTTCAGAAGCCATACAGTAAGTGTTGTACTTTAAGTACTTTAAAGTTTGGATCATTTAAATTTATGAATACCATGACACATACTTCTATTTTGTTTTTACAATAACAAATATAGACAACATTATTTAATTATAATTTTACTTTGTTACTTGCTATACTTTGCAGAATGCAGATTACTTACATCGAAGACTTGACACACAGGATTTACACAAGACAAATCTTTACAAACTCAATCTGCTTCACATATTAATTTATAAAATTATTTTTTTGTGCAGTTATGTTTCTTTATTTAAAAAACAACAACTGAGCTCAAGTTAATACACAGTTAATCATAGTTTCCAGCTCACTAAATCCTTCAATGAATATTTGAGATATTGATCAAGAAGGTTTTGTATTCTGCTTTGTACTGATATTTATGGATAGATACTGGGATATTCAAACACACGTTTTTGTGACTGCTACTTGTTTGGTCATGTAAGGGAAATGTACGAGAACCTGAGACTACTCTTTGGTTATGTTTAAATTCTAAATTAAATTTTTTAAATCAAGCCTTCATTGATATTATTTAAGCATCTTTAACATCACTTTTATTGATCAAAATTGTCATTAAATAGGCTTGTTTGAACCTGCCTATTGTAAAGAATATAATTTGTTGTAGATGGCTTTTCAATCAGTGAATGCATGCTAACTTTACATGGCTAAAATGCTTCCAAGTCCCCTCAAATCTTCATAAGGAAGCTTGAGGTGACATTTGACAGACCATCACTCAAAGAAGAGTTTCAGGGGTAGCATGTTAAAATCATCATCCGCATACGGAATTATGTCTCTTGATAAATTATGTCTCCTGCTAATATCTCTATAACTCTGTGTAAATAGTAGAGACACAGAGACAATCACGTTATTTTTACCCATCCATCTTAACAAAAACATTATCAGAAAATTAGTTTTCTGCTTTCAGATTCGTTTTCAGACAGCAGTCCTTAGCAGGTTCAACCCAAACCTAAAACTTGCATTTGTCATTGTTTGTATTTCTAAATACAGGTGAGGCAAGTTTGATTTACACAAATGATGGATTGCAGCTTTAGTGTGTAAAATATAATAATACAGCACAGACATTTTCTTTTAATTTTCCATTACATATCTATGACTTTAAATAGTGTATATAATGGTTGTTTGATCCAAAATTACCACTAAAGGTAGAGACAAAGATGATGTAAATCCCCCCAATCGAAGCTTCGCAGAGCAGCACAGCAGGCTGACATTTTCTTCTGTCTGTCTGTCTCCATCTCCCTCGTTTCAGTGCCCGGGACAGTGCGGCTGCCGCACTACTGTACACACACACCTCTACACACAACAAACAGCGATATCCATCTGAGAATAACATAATATAATAATAATCAATGTTGAATATGAATAATGAATAATGTTGTGGGATTATTCCTTATTTCATGGGCTATTTGGGGATTTTATACTTTATTATTACATACTTATATAAAAACAAACAACGAAGCATTCGAATACTGATTTGGAGGTTGATTACCATGGCAATGGTCGAAGCTCTATGTCAGCCCTAACTGAATTACTAGCTGAACTCAAGCTGTGCAGCTGTACGGCCACAGTGAGCTCTGCAGAAGTCGTGTGGTATGGATCAGTAGCCTCCTCCATAACATGATCAAGTGTTTGAGGATTTATGATCAGGAGATGGAAGGCTGCTTTAGAAAAAGCCAGCATGGTGAAGATGAACATGGCAGGGTGAGATGTCCTGGGCTAAGATTAGGCCTACAGATACGCAAGATAAGTCATACATTATTATTCATCCTCTGCATTTGATCCATCAGAACTATTTAGGAGCAGTGAGCAGTCACAGCGCAGTACCTGGAGAGCAAGATAATGTAACTAATATAACTAATAATAATAATCGGAACATCCATGAAAACCCAATCAAACATAAGGAGAACATGAGCGTAGAGATGTGAGAGCTTATGAGATGCCATAATTCAAGATTGAGCCTCATGGAGAAGCAGTGGGCAAAATTCAAAGTGACATCTGTGGTGTTGGGTTCCCACTCCAAACCGTTGTTTAATGTAGGTGCTCAGATTAGTATCATAGAAGGAATATTTGTAGAAAATCTGCCTCCTTTGCACTTCATGGCATCTCTAACAGGCTAACACACTGAAGCAGTGTCAATGCAAGCTGGAACTACATTAAGTGAGGACTAATTCTGTACAGTGCATTGTAGTAAAAAAAAATTAAATAAACAAGGACACATCCTTTCCTAGATTCGAAAACAGGAAGAAAGTGAATGATCCTGGTTTAGTGCATCACCTGCAGCCACATCCCTTTCTGCCTTTGGACACTTACAGGCAGTTAGACAAACTATGAATGAATTGAAAACTGAATAAATGAACTAATGAAAGAAAGAAAGAAAGAAAGAAAGAAGCAACAAATATGTGAGTGACTCATTTCTATGAGGAAAAGAATGAAGCATCTTTATTTGTGCATGACTAAGATATTGGTTGTGTGTGTGAGAGTCAAAGGGAGGAAGAAACCAGAGCATTTGCCACAGTGGTTTCAAGATATGATGCTCTATTTTACATACCTCTTTAAATCTTTTAGAATACACGTACCTCTGAAACTATGGTCATACAATCAAGAAAATCCCTTTTAAATTCATATTTAGATCAATACAAGTCAAACTAAATCATTTATATCCATGCAGTCCTTACAGGATGACGTGCAGTTTCTTTATTTCGGGTATTTGTGACGAAGCTTCAGTGAAAGTTTAATAAGATCTTTTCTTTCACATTTTGCCTTTATTCCTCTGCGGGGGAATTTCTACTGTTTCCTCTCACTCTAATCTTCTATGTCACTTCATTCGCAGCTCTGACGTCACCACGTCTGGACAATGATCTTTCTTGGAGCCAATCGGTCCTTAGACGCTGTTCTTTAAATATCACAGCAATTCTGTCGCTCTATCAGACCTACTACTGCGCACCCCACCATCTCCACGTCACCACCATTACCTCCAGGAGATTCAACTGAGAGTTTCCATCAACCACCTGCTGGCTTTACTCCTCCACCACCTCCAGCGTCTTGACTCCAGGGGATCCTGTCTTATCTCTTCTCTTTGTATAGGCCTATGATTAGTGAAGAAGCTTCACATCGATGGGATCTAACCACCAAAACCGTTCTCTCTTGCTTACCTCAATAAATACTGTTATACACTTCCAACTGATCCCTCTCTATTAAACTATATACCCTCTACACATTACTGCTGTTTTCATGGTTCACAAGATGTACACATCCTGTGAGAATCAAGTATATTAAGGCCTTAAAACAGTGTTGAGTAAATAATAGAATTACTCTAATTAGTGTTGTATCTGTAATGAGATCACGATCAACCAAAAACAACCCCAAACCATCTCATCTTTATTGTAGCACTGTTCTCTTTTCCTGTTTTTCATACAACTTTTCACTTTAGGTTTTTCAGCAGCTCCATAAAAGCCCTCATCTCTAATCTGAACAACTGTAATCCAGTAGCTTTATTTTAATTGAACTTCTACGTAGAAGGAAACTCTTAAAAAACAAAATAACTCACAGACCTCTATGACTAGGAAGCTTTGAGCTTATAGCCTTATAGTCCTTTTCTCTGATGCTAGTGATACAAATGACTGTAATAACTGGAAACATCTCACCACCTTGTTTTCTGACATTTAAAATAGGAATTTCCATGTGATGACTGTGGGTACTTAGCCTGGTTTCAGAACTCTGAATCACTGCTCACATCTCAGATTTGATCAGCAAAAAGAAATGACAATTCAGTCTAACTGTCAGTAAAGAAGATACTAACAAATCAACAGCAAATGAAAACACTGATCGGTAAATATCAACTTTCACATGCCTCCCTTTGCACAAAGTCAAACTTTACACTTCAACAGATTTAATTTGCCCGTCGTTGCAGTCATGGGTCTATTCCACTCCACATACTGTATGTACACTCTTCATAATCCCTGAATGAATCATCAGTAGCAATAACCAGTGTTGTCATAACCTAGGTTGCCAGGCAAACTGATTGGACCTATAAGAATATTATTTATTTTTTTCCACAGCTCATGAAGCATCCTGTTTCATGTTTAATGGCTAAGTCCTGAAAGCTCGGGACATGTTGCAGTAATGAAAACCCATCTGGAAAGACGAGCACAACCCTATGTGATATATTAAGGCAACAGACATACCACACTGCTAGTTCATTTATCAAACCATAAAAGAAAAAACTAAATGTTGTCCTAAAATAAGCAAGACAATACTGACTGAACTTCTCACTTCAGAAACATACAAAACTATTTATAAATAGTAATATTGACGATTGTGTGGGATATTATTATTTACTGTCTGTCCCCATTCTTAAATTCTGTCTTTGGTTTTAAGAACATTTATAACTGAGACCTCAGTTGAAATGTTAGTATATTTCATTTTACACTTCACTTAGCAGATTTGTTAAGTACGAATGCACGGGCACTGACCACAGTATGTGAACAGGTGAAATGTGCTGAGAATGAAAAACATGCTGAAGCTGAAGATTAAAATTCCAAATGGCCTTAACTCTAAAGGTCTAGCTCATGAAGCAGAGCAGTGGGTAATTTCTTTTACTTTCCCAACAAATGTTAGGTGTCACTGATTTGCAAGGTGAAGCTTATTAAATGTGCTGACAATGTCACTGACACTTCATTTGGCTACCACCTTGCACCTTTAGAAGACTAGCGGCAGGTCCTGAGGCTATATAGTCCAACAGGAGAAGTGAACGTCAGCACAGATTATGACCGATCTTCACAACTAGAAAGGAGGAGGTGAGTTCAGTGACGTGGGCGCGGGGGACTGCTATGATCTGTCAAATTTGCGGAAAAGTTGCGGGGATTGGACAAAATTGGAAGGTCGCGCAAAAATCACAGGAATTGGTTGAATTTGGGTGAATTTGTGTGAATGGTTGCGATCGCAACATGGCAAATTCCTGGAGGGACTGAATTTATCCAGCTTAAAAACTGAGCCCGTTGTTGCCAAATTTTTTCTAATGAAAGCAGCTAGCAGCACTAGCCTCTAAAGTCCATAAATCTATAGAGAAAGTTGGCAAGTTGGCAACTCTGACAGTCCGTCTCTTCAGGCCTCCCTCCAAAGCCACTGCCCCAAAGTTATCATTATGAACATAAACGTGTCATACTGAATGTAAACAACGAACATGGCTATTGTTAGTACTCAAGCTAGCAGCTTGTGGAAGACTCGGACGACGCGCAATGAGTGCACGGGCATAGTGCATGCAGGCAGGTAGGTAGGTAGGTAGGTAGGTAGATAGGTAGGTTGGCCGTCCAATCATTTCGAGACGAGACGAATGCAACAGCCAAGATAACAGTTGTTTTTTTGTCAGAGCATTTGACTTATTGATTGCTGTCGGGATGTAAAAAGAATTTCAACAAAAATAACAAAAAAAAATATTTCAACAGCACTACCGACCCTACCTTTAAGGGATCACCAAAGTAATTACAATTCTTCCTGAGGGGAACATGAATGTGTGTGTCAAATGTCATGGCAACCCGACAATAGCTGTCAAGTCATTTCATTAAAAAACAGAAATGTCAACCTCATGGTAACACCAGAGGAAAAGTCAGGGGATCACCAATGTCATGGGATTCATCATCTGAGAACCATGAATGTATGTGTAAAATTGTAGTAATCCGTCCACTAGTTGTTGAGACAGTCAGGACCAAAGTGGAGGAGTGATCGACCTACAGACTGACATTGCCCTCCATCGAGCCGCTCCAATAGAGTGGCTAAAAATACCCTCTGAAAACACAATCTACACAAAATTAGATATATTCATGAAATGCAACATCTTCGTTCTAAGGTGAGAACCAAAGATTTGTAAAGCATGTGCCACAGTTGCGACAAGTGTCTGTGGCATGTCAGATGTTTGTTTGTTCTTTTTTTGTGTGTTTTGTTGCCTTTAATTCTGTTGTTTGAGGTCTGGCTTTACCCATAATGTCTTTTCTTTGGTAGTATTTACCTGACCACAGACACAATAGGAATTTCTGATAAAGATAATAATAAACAAACTAATAGTGGGCAGGTTTTTATGTCAAACATCACACAACATCATTTGATTTAATCCTCATGTATTCAAGATGGAAATCTGAGGACACATTACCCTTAATGGCATGCAACTGTAACTCTTGAGTAGTCATTGAGTTTAACTGAATTTCATTTGTTCAATATTTTGGGGAATACACTTATTCGCT
Organism: Hozukius guyotensis; assembly: GCA_916700995.1. Classification (NCBI taxonomy): domain Eukaryota; kingdom Metazoa; phylum Chordata; class Actinopteri; order Perciformes; family Sebastidae; genus Hozukius; species Hozukius guyotensis. The sequence continues at coordinate 49,728 of CAKALU010059658.1, forward strand.
TTCTGTACAGCAAATATGAAGTTGGAGCCAGGAGAAGGTTATCATATCTTAGCATAAATACTGGAAATGGTGGGAAACAGCTAGCCTAGCTCTGTGCGAAGGTAACAAAATCTACATAACAGCATCTCTAAAGCTCACTAATTAACACGTTATAGCTTTTTGTTTAATCCGTACAGCAAGTTGTCATTTTACATCGGATAATGTGCCGGACTAGAACTGCAATGATTTATCAATTAGTTGTCAACTATTAAATTAATCGCCAACTATCTTGATAATTAATCAGTTTGAGTAATTTTTGGACAAAAAAAAAGTCTAAAATGTGAATATTTTCTGGTTTCTTTACTCCTCTATGACAGTAAACTGAATATCTTTGAGTTGCGGACAAAACAAGACATTTGAGGACGTCATCTTGGGCTTTGGGAAACACTGATCGACATTTTTCACCATTTTATAGACCAAACAACTGATTGATTAATCGAGAAAATAATCAACAGATTGATTTAGAATTAAAATAATCGTTAGTTGCAGCCCTATGCCGGACTATTTCTTCTCCTGAAGCACTGAGCTAACTGGCTGCTGGCTATAGGCCTTGTATTTAACAGACAGACAATGGGGTAAGGTATCAATCTTCTCACCTAACTCCCACCAAGTGTATTTCCAAATATGTCTAACATTTCCTTTTGTTTTGCATTACATTCTATATTACTGTTTCACACACAAGACACTGTAAAATACTTTTTAATTGTGTGTCTATGGTCAAATATGTGGGAATTCCCCTTTTATTAAATGACCGTTTTGATTTGTGTTCACTCCTCCATCTTTCTTCCCTTGCTGAGAACGGCTTTACATGTGGAATATGAAACAGTTCATCACTAGAGGGCTCACTGAGGGACAGACAGACATCAAGGCAGGACAATGGGGTCAGTCTCATATTAACTCTTACAGGAGAAGCTATGATTAGTCCTTTCATGGCATCATGAATCCCAAAATATAAACTAGATCTCACTGTTGTGGGCAGTCACATGAGGATTTGACAGAGAATATGTACTGTGAGTATTTAAGCCATGTATATCACTGGAAGGTGAGATATTGAGTAGGTTTTTCTACTCTACGAGCACACATAACTTCAGAAAAAATACTTATAATATGGTGCAACATTGCGGTCATGGCTATGTTATCATGTAACTGTGTGTTAAATTCTTTGTAATTCAACAACACTAAAACTTTGGATATGCTGGAGAAAATTTGAATAATATTTGATAAAACCTATCCAAGGTTACGTAATCTGTACTATTTTACATCTCTGTTCTGAAGATAAACATGGGACAAGCATTTTTTTTTTTTTTTAAAGTTATTTTTTGGGGGCATTTTTACCATTTTTTTATTGACAGTGGACAGAGTCTTGGAAAGGGGGGAGAGAGAGAGAGTGGATGCGGAAAGGGCCACAGGCCGGATTCGAACCCGAGCCACCGCGGTCAGGACTGAGGCCTGTTACATGGGCGCCCGCTCTACCGACTGAGCTAACCAGGCACCCCGGACAAGCATTTTAAAAATACAGAGAGGAGGCATAATCTCTCAAACTAAGAATGTCAGTGGTGTTTTCTCTTTGGCTGCACATTATTTGTTTGGCCAGTAGAGGGTGCTCGTGTCTCACAATTAAATGTTCGGGTACTGAAATTATTAAACTTTTGAAAATATGCAGAGGACACATAAGCTTTGAGAGCAGGTGATGGAGAAACAGCAGAAATGAGGTTTAAAATAGTAATATATAAAAATATATAAAAAATAATAATATATAAAACATAAAGCTGCAATGGAGGTTTAGAGAAAATGAAAGAATAGATTTTGGTAACACTTTATAATAACCATCATTAATAAATGGTAAATTGATAATTACATTTTGTTAAGTTATTTTACTGTTAACAAACAATTAAATGATAATTAATGTTTACTAATTATTTGTAATGCTATAATTTTTGTTATTTGTAGTTTGTGTAATATGAAATAATTAGTTTATAAATTATATATTGTATCAGAGCTGATAAGAGACAATTACAATTACATTCTGATTACATTAGTACACTATTAACAGTTTATTCTTGCACACATTATAAAATTGTATACACTATATTAAGTATTCGTTATTGATTACCAAATGATTTGTAAACCTTGAAGAAATCAATGGTAAAACATCTATTAACATTACATAGATGGATGCTTTACAAAGTATTAATTAAAAATTTAACAAGGTATTATAATCATCAGTTGCAACTTTAAAACAGCCATCAAAATAATGTTTATAGATGGTTTAAATTATTAGTTATTAGCCACTAACAAAGTGTTACAAATATCTGGTCTATCTAACTATGTAATGTTTATAGATGTTTTACAAACAATTTCTTAAAGGATTACAAATAACTTTGTAATCATTAACAAATACTTATATATACAGTATATACAATTGTATAATGTGTGCAACAATAAACTGCTAAAATAAAAAATTATAGCATTACTAATAATTAGTAAACATTATTATCATTTAATTTTTTGTCTAACAGTAAAATAACTATTAACTAAGATTAACTGTCAATTTACCATTTATAAATGATGGTTATTATAAAGTGTTTCCAAGATTGTAGCTAAAGCCTGACATTTATTGGCTTCGTCTCAAAGCTTCCCTTTTAATACTCCAAATTAATATCAGCTCACTTCTCAACACTAAACATTACTCATTACTAGTATTTGTGCACTGGCCCACAGTAGGGATGCACCGATACCGGATCGGATATCGGGCCGATACCGATTCAAAAAGCTGGATCGGGTATCGCGACAATGGGGCCGATCTATTCAATTCAGTTCTACGTTTATATACTATATAAATTATAGACTGTAATTTTAATTCCTGTTCAAGTTTTGACCAATTTGTTGCCGCATTAAAAGGTTTACACTTGAATATTAATTCCTGTTAATTTTGAAGATTTCTTTGCCAACTCACTGGTGTACAATTTATAATTTTTATTATAAATAATCCATTAAATTTATATCTATGTATTTATTTGTTACATTTTGTTTTACAAAGTTAGGAAAGCTATTTCTAAGTCAAGCCTGATGTTGCCTTACACATAAAAGAATAATCCCAGTCACTTCCACACAGTGAGGCCTACAGCTTATTAATTAAACACTGGTATCGGATCGGTACTCAGTATCGGCCGATACCCAAAGCCCAGGTATCGCTATCGGGACTGAAAAAGTTGTTTCGGTGCATCACTAGCCCACAGTTAAATAAATATGTTAGTATCCTAGAGCGACTTGTTACTGCTGTAAACACCGAAACCAATCAACAGAAATCACATGCCTTTCCCGTGTTAGTTACACTACATCATGTGGTCACGCTGCCCTCAACAGAATCTAAACTGTACACTCTTTGAAGGAATGCAATTTACAGTAAGAAAGAAATGATTGAAATCAAGAATAAATTCAATGAGACATTTTCTGTCACTACCAAGCAAAAGGGCAAAACATATGACTAATAGTGTAATATCTGAGGTTTTGGTAATTCTGACATCCAATTGAATGTTTCACAATGACAAATGTTTGTGTAGATCTTATCCGAGTGGAGCCTGACAGGACTTCACACCAAACCATTAAAGCATCATATGAGTGGATTGGTCTTTCTGACTTCGCTCAGATCCTGTCTAATGATTTCCCCTGATACAATTCATCACCCTGCCATCACACATATGTAAAATGCTATTATGTTATGTGCATCACAGATGTAGTTTTGAATATTTGAAAGTAACAACTGCTATTTGTGGGCTTCTATAATGATAGAGAATGTGTTATTTAATTTGTTATTATTTGGGAAAATATTCATTCAATGGTCCTGTTGGTTGGTTTAAAATTTATCATGATGGGAAGACTGAAGATGTCCCTTCCAGTGACTTCAAAGACATTGGGTTTCATCAGGGACGCTAGAAGTGGGGGTGCTGTAGCACCCCGTTTTTTTTCATGGGCCTATTGTTTAACTGCAATGGAAATCAAAAATATATATATATTGTTAAATCATGTTTTATACTGTCTCATATGAACCTCCGCGGGGTGAATGTGCATCGGTAGATCCTCGCTCGTCTCCTGTATGAATGCATTATTATAAACTATGACTTGGTTATGGGTCACCCTGCCTCACTCCCTCCTCCTTTCCTCAGTTCTCATGCTCCGTGTTGTTGACTGTGTTACTGTGGCTGCTTCGACATACAGTATGTTGATGTTCAAGTTTGCTTTTCTAAAATCTGGGGTTTCTCTGCCATCGCAGCGCATAGAGCATCCAGAGAGCATCCGGACAAGCCAGACGCACGGGACGACACGGGGAGGGGAGGAGGGGTGAGAACGAGGGTGCTGTAATTTATCGATGCAATGTTCACTTCCTGCAAAAGCAGTACATAATATCGCCAATGATAGTGAATCATCTACCTGTCCTTCTGTTAGAATGGCGGGGCACAACTGTCTTTACCAATGTGCAACGACACACTGATAAAAATGTTCAATTTTCTGAATCTGCTCTTTTAATTTACAGAATATGATGTTACATGGCAAACATTGCGAGAAGAATTAAATATTAATAATAATGGTCCAAAATGGTGTAAAACTGCATAGTTTTAAGTAAAAAAACTTTTTCTTGGGGGAGGACCTCCAAACCCCCCCATTCCCCACTAAACGTAAAAATTAGTGTAAAATGCGGCTAAATATTAAATATAAATGTTTCTGGCCATTCAAATTATAGCAAGCATTTAGTATGACCTCATTATATAAACTGACTTTCTCTCAGCATCCCCCAACTGATCGACTTCCAGCGTCCCTGGGTTTCATAGCGTGTGTTTTTTTCTTGAATGACACAGCATAAGACTCAAGTTTTCTGCCAACTACCAATAGGATTTCAGCTAAAGGCAGAGGGGGAAGACAACGAAGCAGAAAGAAGTTGCTCTTTGCAACAGCAACTCCCAACGACAGTTTAGAGCAGAAGAGAGCAACCTAACTCATTAGCTCAAAACTGATAAATACGTGATTATGGTGCAACGTTCAATAAATGAGTTGAATATCAGTTATCTGTGGATTTGTCTTAGTCATCTGATCAAATCTTCTAACCCCGAGACCCGACTTTACTGTCTTTCAGAGGCTGTAGCATGTTCGATTTTAAAGCTAGAGTGAAGGTACAGATATCATATGAAACTAGAAAATCTAATCTGAAAAAAAAAACTGGCATGGCCATTTTCACATGGGGTCCCTTGACCTGTGACCTCAAGATGTGAAGATGTGAATGAAAATGGGTCTATCTATCAAGAGCAGTGTGTACTTGACCACAAAGGTTAGGCAACAGGGGCGCACCTGTGACCCCATGAACCACAACATCCCCGGTTCAGGTCCACACGGGGACCTTTGTTGCATCTCTCTACTATCTATAATAAAGGCACAAAATAAATACAAAAATACAAGAAGTAGGAGTTGCTCAACAATGACACAGTAGGTTGTGTCACTGCTCCGGAGTGTTTTTTGGAACAGGATCGTCTGTTCTTCATAGTTTCCGACTTTAAAAGCAATGTAATGGCAATTTCTGTTGCTGCAAATGTATGTATGTGTGAAAGTGAAACCTTCTCACTGGCCCTACTGGTACTCCAAACATCTTGAGACACGTGTAAGTTGCTGAACTTCATATGTGTGACGACTCATTGTTGCACAGCTTCCCAGTGGTACAGAGAGCATTACTTTGAACCCTTAAGACGGAAACGTACTTTTACTTTATCCATGGCTTTAGTTCCTGAATAACTTAATATAACATGTGCCAGTGGGGTATGATCTTTATGTTAGTTTTCATCTTGTGTGTCATAATGTAGAAACAAGCTAAAAAAAAACTTTCATTCCCAAATGTTTCAACAAAATGACCATTCACATCTTTCAAAGTACGTTAAACTTTCTTGGATACTGGATTTAAGATTAAAAGTGTATTTTTTTTTTTAAATGTTCTAAGACAAGTTGTGTTTTCCTGATATATTTTCCATACAGGAACAAATGAGGCTTTTGATACGATACAAAGGAATGACTTAAAGTCACTACTGGCGGTTTTGTAATCCATCTTCCACCCTCAATGAGGATGACTAACTAAAGACATTATATCCCACTATATCCTCCTATTATAAACCTGTTAAAATACTAAATGAAAACAAAATGAACACTTTGACCGCAGTGTATTGCTTATCCACAGTGTTCGTTGAATGGTGAAGTTGCTTAATTTGATCTGTAGTCAGTTATCCACATCCCCCACTAATAGTGAAAGTCAAAAAACACAGGTGGGGAAACTGAGACATGGTCACCACTGAAGGAAACTTCACCCCCACAGACTGAGTGTTAGCAAGCAAACACTTTGCTTATTGGTCCATGAAGTGTATGAGCAAAAATGCAAACTATCTGGTAGTAAATTCAATATCAAAACCCATCTGCCCATCATCATCTTCTTTAACCAAACAGTAACTGGTTTGGTTTTTTAGGCTTCGCTTTGCATTCTTTTCGTTGGATGGATTATTTCAGGTAATGTTTGGGCAAAGTGCAAAAATCACTTTAAACATCTAAAAAATTAAGGAAATTTGTTCTCGGAGGCGATGTGGAAATAATGTTTTATACTGATGAAAAAGAGATTTGACTTCAGCTCCGACCAGCAATACAGTGACACACCAAGACTTGCAACTTGACGTTCACACTGAGGATCACTTTGTCCAGCAGGAGCGATATCCACTCCTGTCATCTTCATAAAAGCCGTAATTTAAAGTTCAGGTCACTCTGATAAAAGGCCACACTTAGTTTCCTGAGATCCATGATGTCATGTGTCGCAGAGATGAAAATGGTGCCGCAAATCATCACGTGTGGCAACACCTCAGGACAACAGCTCTGTTCACCAGGCCACACCTGCCCTGAGTACTGCTGGTTGGCAGATGCCGTCTCAGGCTGCATCTCCTGACCTCAACCCCACTGTGAACCTGTGAGATGCCCTGCAACACAACAGCTGGAGACGGACCTCTGCCTGCAAAGGGCAAGCAGCTCGGTCAGCTGCACATTCAGAGGCTCATTGGCTCCATGAGGCGTCAAGCAGAGGTGGATGCAACAGGTGACCATCAAGATGGACTGCTGGACAGCTACTGTAAGTGGATTTATCATTTAGGAAAATGTAGTCGTTTTTTCCTCTTATTGTTTTATTTATTTTATTGTAGTGTTCTGTGATTTATTTTTGCCGTAAGTATAGATGAAAACTTATTAAATTTCCTAACATCTTAATATGTTAATCAACAAAACCACAGTCCAACTGAAATGGCTGTGGAAACACCTTCACTCTCACTCTTGAACCTACTTTGATTTATCAAATGCAGGCAAAGAAATTGGAGTTTCAGGAAGTGTCAGGAAGTTTACCCAAATTACATTAAACAAATAAATATTTTCTCACTTTGCCTTGCCTTCTAGCAATACATGTTTTTATGTTCTGATGTTTTGATCTCTGAAGCTTCTGCCACTGCCTCAATACGAAAGTGGTGAATCACATCACTTGGAAAAAAAACATTTCATTGGAACTACTCTCTCATTAGAAGGAAGTTGCAAAGAAAACAAATTACAGCGCTGTGTGTGGATTATCCAAACTAACCAGGACATTGCAAATACATTATGCCGTTACGTTTTTGAATGCTTTGAGCAACACATTGTATTGGTGTAGCAGCAGAAAGATTTCAAAGGCAATTTGCCCTGCAAGCTTTTTCACTGATGTTTGAAAAACTGAATTAAAAATTATTAGTTGATTAATGCTGATCAATGTGACTTCACAAGTTTAGATTTATTTTTTGGTGAATAAGGGACAGGCTTCACAAAGCAGGATTATGAAGTTAGCTGGATAACTGTGCTGGGTAAAACCTGGAAGAGGACAATCACCACTGGCCTCCTGCTTCATGAAACAGGCTCCTAACAGTCAATTTATCTGCTAACAGTAAAGCTTGACTCACTCACTTATATTTGCAAGGCGTTTTGTAAACAAGGCAGTTTTGAATTTTAAGCTTCCAGCCTAAAATGAGAGATTGAGTGCGGACTGCAGCGAGCTGCCATACAATGTCAATGTATGTAGCTCAGAGAGCTGCGGTTCTTTGATCTTGCGGCAAAGTGCGGCCAAACAAAAGTTGGGAAAAGTTTAACTTTCGGCAGCAAAGTGAGGCCAGAGAGGACCCGCAGCCAATCAGTAAACAGATCCTGTGACGTGTTGACCCAAGTTACAAATAATTTCTTCCCGCCTGAAACACATGAACACGCCTCCAGGCCCTGGAAAAGTGTAATTACACTTTGCTGCTGCCTGGTGTGAATTCAGCATAAGAAATGTGGCTACTGGTGTTAACGCCTTTAAACCTAAACTTAATAGTTAGTAATGCAGAAATCTGTGTGTTGTGTGAACAAGTATTATCCCAGTATATTCTGGCATCTGTCTGCTAATAATTGTCAAACTATATATATTTCCTCCTACTTGTATGTACATAATAGTTGTATTAATAGTTAGATGTTTACTTTTTTAATCTTTGTTCAGCTTTGTTGTCCTTGTTTTTATCTGTATGTCTGTCTATCTTCCTTTAAATTGGTCTTGGAACCGTGTGCAAGTATATTTAGAGCAAATTAAAACCAGAGTTGAATTCCTTATGTGTACAGTACACATACCTGGCCAATAAAGCTGATTCTGAACTGATTCTGAACTATAACACTGAACTATATCTACTGTCTGCTGTATGTACCTTTATATTGTATCATTCTGTTTGTAACATGTACTTGTAAGGTTAAACTGCTGTGGTTCGAATTTGAACTTCCACACTACAGTAGTAGTAACGGTCGAGAAAAAGGGCGAAGAAGCTGACCCCGGGTCAGGGCTCAAAAGGAAACCGCAGAAAAGATTTGTTTAGCTATAAAACAGATATGCAGTCAGTTTGTGTATATAGAGAATTATGGAGGCATATGTGAGTGTGTAAGCAAAAACGAAAGGGGTAGGAGTTCAGAATATCAGGAGCATGGTTGTATTTGTACCGTTATTTTCTACCTATTAACAGAACTAAATGTGACTTAATATGACCCGAGTAGGGGTATTTAAATTCTCTACCCACACTCTGTTGCCTATCCTTCATCTCTGGAGTTTGTATGCAGGTGTGGTGAACTGTGCGCTTTCTTCATTTGCAGGAGGGTGAGGTCTTTTCTCAGAGGCTCAGATGAAGGCAGCATTTTTCTGATGGAGGCCAGCTGACACATCGAAATCATCTTCATGGAACTGTCTCCCATTTGCTGTTTGGTGAACTCCAGGTGGAACCTCATTCTAGCATCCGCACTGATGAATCCTCCAGTCCCCTCTGCGTCTCTTCAGCAGCAGGAAGTCAACTCCTCCTCCTCCTCCTCCTCCTCCTCCATACCAGCTGTCCATTCCCTATTCATTCAGAATCCTATCCCAAGCTAATATGGTGTGTCTGTGCAACGCAACGACTGATCCAGGAGTGTGTGTTGATGGATAAGGCACTTTAAGTTGCAGCATGTTGTAAAGTTTTCCCTGATACATGAAAAGTTGTTCGAGCGTGACAGAGAAAGAATTGTAAAAGTGTAGAGTTGAAAAGTTGTAAATGCTATGCATTTTGTGGAATAAGTGCAGCAATTGGTCCAATTTTAAAGGGACTGTTTGTAACTTTTTAAGCGTATAAATGTAGCGGGTCGCCACACATGCGCGTTCGCATATGCGCGCTCGCGTGTGGCCGGAGCCTCGTCTCCGCTGCCTGCTTACCTTCACTCAGACAGAGCGCGCGTTCTCGCGTACTCGCTCCACCTCTACTAGACGTGAACGCGCGCTCACTCCACACTGCAGAAGAGTTAGTTTAGCTCTGAGAATATCTAGTGAATGTACAGTGGACGTTTGTGCAGAAATAAATGCTGCAGCTCCTCCAAACCAACAGAGGTTTTCCGTGTCTTGTGAAGTGACGGGGCTCCTCCACGTGTTACGTTGTCGTCTCGTTACCGACCGGGTGCCGGTGTCTC